>JASANE010019759.1:0-20489 GCA_030248225.1 Trileptium ribeirensis | reverse complement strand
ATCCAAACATCCCTAATCTGGCCGCAACTGCAAATCTAATTACCTGCGATATGAATAGGCAGGGTTTGAAACTTTGCAGCATGCATTATCTCTCAAGTTACAATTCGGCAATTATTCACTTTTACGGAAATGTATAAATAATCTCTTTTTGTTCCAAATGTTGGAGTTAAACCCGTTCTGTTTAAATATCACTTTGGATTTACTTAGTTACCATCATACTAATCAATGCTGGTTCATATAAAATTTTGAATGAAATCAGATATTGCTTGGATCCGTTAGTTAATGCCCTGTATACACTTTAAAGATATTTACATTTTTAGTATCAGTAAATGATTTTAAGAAAACGGCAGTCTAATTCAACAAGCTATAAAGCGTCAAGACCGGCTGAGCGGTTAAACAAATCACATTTGCGGGCTGAGGTTACAGCAGAGCGCAAACAGTCACGGCTAGATCAATCTGTGAGAGAGACCATCGACAGTGTTCATTTTCACTTGATCAGTGTTTATTTTGCAGGTAAACCAATCTTTTTAGACAATTTTTAGACAATCTTGTTAGACAATTTTTTTGCAGGTAAACCAATCTTTTTAGGCAATTTTTAGACAACCTTTTCAGACAATTTTTTACAGGTAAACCAATGTTTTTGGTTTAAGAACAAAATAATTCTTAAAGATGAAACAAAAACAGCGCACGACCTCATAAAACATACTTTCAGTTTTTCGCAAACTTTTTGAAATAGTAGAAATTTTTTGTGGTCGCTACTGCCTAAATTCTCTTAGTCTTAATTGGGTTTGCTATCTAAGAAAAAACAACTGAAACGGAACTTGCCTTATTCTGAGATATTTCTAGGCTGGTTCCAAGATTTTCTATTGGGCTCCAAATATATTCATAACTGATTGACAATGCATGACTACTCCGGTGATATTTCTTACCGTCCAATTTTTGGTTGTCCAATTGTTGGTTGAGTACTAACAGGGACGCCTCTACCATGGTACATCCGTCCCACTTTGGCCAGGTCATAAGAAGTTAGGCTACATCATTATACCTAATGTAATGACTTTATATCGCTGCAAACATTTTAGCCAAATTGGATTAGTCTCTAACTGAGTATTTTATGTAATAAAAATTTCTGATATTTGGCCCTAAAATTTAAATTTGTCCGGATGTGTTTGCTTGTATATACAAACGTTTCATGTACCGAAATTACTTTCACAGGCAAGCCGTTTAAGGTCACATGGACTTTAAGGTTTAGAGCTATATGGGTTCACTTACAACACAGCTAAAATGATACAGCAAAATAAAAGGTTTAAGGCTTAAGGTTATGTCATATAGACGGAGATGCATGGAAATAAATCCATATATATCATCTCTTTAAACTTGGAGACATATAGATTTAAACTTATATATAAAAATTAGTAAAATCTTTCGATAGGTTTATGACTTATAACATTTGGAGTCCTATAATCCCAACAGAAGTAATCAGTATCTAATGCAGTAGAAATTAAAATTGTATCAACAATCATATTTCAGTTTATTGTTATTTTATTTAAAAAGCTACAATTTCAGTAATATTTCATTTTTATTGTTATGTTATGGGTGACTCCACTTTAGGAGGGTACACCAACGTTATTCTTTTGTCAAAATCACGAATTCATTCGGACTGAAATTCGCGTTAACATCTTTGCTATTGGTATTCGCATTTTTGTGAACGAGAACATGGGCTCTGCGGTGTAGGAATGGAATTTGGGTCCACGCACATTTGTCAATTTTGCACGTTTGTTCGCGTTCATCTAATGATATTCTGAATCATACAGCAGTGTTCACGGTCTATGTGTGTTTTATAGAATACCGGAAAACGATTGGTAATCGCGTTTTCACTGTACACGCTAAATCTGATGCTAAATCGCAGGATAGTGATCGCGAAGTGAGCAAACACGTTTCTGCATCGTAAATAGTGTACGCACACATAAGGTCAAATCGTGATTAGTTTGCGTTCATAGCGTTTACGATTGTGAACAGATTTGACAAGAGTACAGTCCAGATGTACGCACCTAAAGTGGACTCACGCATTATTTAACAAGCTACAATTTCAAATCCTCTTCATAAGTAAATGGACTAATATTGTATTTTATTTTGAAAAATTCTATTTATGAAGACGTTTTCAACTAATAGAACTCTCGAAGCAGACGTGCCCGCTGGGTCAAAACATATGTTTCTAATTTGAAATTCATTATTTTCCATCGTATTTTCATAATCTCGCTTACAATTCCATAATCTCATGGTTCAAATTGTTTAATTCCAGCTGAAACATTTTGCCTACTCGGCACAAATTAGAAATATAATAATTTTCAAAACATAGGGGATTAGGAATATGCAAAGCAAGTACAAAATTCAAATATTAGTTTAATAACAAATCCAAAATAATGGATGTCTTTAAGAAAATAGTATCTAAATTTAGAATGAATTCAAATTTTTGAATCATGTGTTTTAGGCTACGTCTGCTATGGGAATAATTAATTAGGAATTTCTTTCATAAACAACATTCGGAAATTTTCAAATAAAATAAAACAATATCAATATGTTTATTTATGAAATTGTTTTTATATTGCAGCTTGCTCGGTTAAATAATAAACTGAAATATGAATCGCTGTTAATAGAATGTTTTAATTTCTACTGTGTTTTAGAAGATGCTGATTACTGCAGCCTTATAATAATAATAACTATTTTGTTGGCAACTGTTATTAACACTGATCGAGAGATTTAGTAAAATACTATTATAGATTATAAATAATAGTATTTATATAAATACTATTATTTATAATCTATAATAGTATTTATATAAATAGGTATAAATTTATAAATATTTATAATCTATAATAGTATTTATATAAAGAGGTTCCTCTAAATACTTGACTCACGTGTCCTACGGACTTCGCTAGCGGCACTTGTTTTCAACTAATGAAAAATGAAAAATTAGAAAATATCTATTATTTCTTTGAGAATTATAATATATTAACGATAACCTGAATAATCGTTTTATTCAAGTTTTTTTTATTTTACTTGACTTTTGTGCTTTATAATTTCCCAAATTTAGATGTTCAGGATATTATATCCTTAAATTGTTTTCACGAAATGTGAATATGTGAATTATTTGATGCATTTAGGATGTTTGTTGATCTTTCTGTAGATTTTGTAACGGTCCTTTGTAACTTGCGATGTACTCAACAAACGAGAACGATTTAAATTATGCTATTCATATCCTTGCTTTAGGACCGGCGAAGTCATACATGCTTCGGTCCGCAATCATTCGATACTTCGGTCCCCAGGTCTGAGAAGGGAGTATCCGGGTTCTAAAAAGTGTGCACTTATGGTTTTGATGCCAGGAGCGAACACATGCCAGGTTAGGAACGACATCTCGAGCAAGTATGAGCCAAACTTTTGAATTTACGTTTGTAAGGTAGAATTCTTTTATGATGAGTAGTTAAATGAGAATCGCTAAACGAAATCATCTCAAAATCGATACGATCTTGAAACTTTCGCAACATGAAAATCTAACCTAACCTTTATGAGAGAAAAATCTAATTTATATTTAGGAACGATAGAAGAGTGCTTGCGAAAGATAAAAAATAATTAATATTTCTCAAATATCTGCGAGGCTTTAAAAATGAAGAAAAGAAATAGCTTTGGTTCTTGGGTATAAAACGGGATACTTACTAGACCAGATAAAGTGTAAGACCCGTAAGTACAGTAAGTGTAAGATAAGACCAGGTAAAGTACATGAACTTCTATGTTTCCCAACTTGCATCATAAAATTTAGATAATCTACCTTAAAAAAGGTTTATATGTCAATTTTAACGATATTTGGACTATTAGACGACGGCTAAAGGCTTTTGCTATTTGTCTCCCAAATATATTGTTCAGATTATTTGAAATATTGCAAAGCCCTGGACAAAGACATTTGTGCCTAAGCGGAAGAAACAAGTACATACTTAGTGAGATCGGAAGTGATTAAAAGACATAGGGAGATCCGAAGTGACTGAAATGCTTAGTGATATCCGAGGTGATTGAAACACCTAGGGAGATCCGAAGTGATTGAAACACTTAGGGAGATCCGAAGTGATTGAAGCACTTAGGGAGATCCGAAGTAATTGCAACGATTAGTAAGATCCGAAGTGACTGAAACTTAGGCCTGAAAATTCTGGTCGTTCCGTCTCCGTTTGGCACCGAAAGAAGAAGAAACAAAAGTCTTTATATACCAATATGCGGAAACTAAAATTAATTACATCCTTGAGTCCTGTCAGGAGATCGAGATGCTGCAATAAAAACTAACAAATTTACAATATTTTATAGCACAAACTAGTGTAAATACGGGCTTTCCAGCGACAATATGTTAAGGCGGTGAGCTAGAAATCTAAGCCTCAAAGGCGTTCTAGTTTGCACAAAGATGGAGATTTTGAGGCTGCAGCAAATGGGTTTACGGTGTCATCGAATTATTCGTAGTTAGAAATCTAAGAGTCAAAGGCGTTTTAGTTTGCACAAAGATGGAAATTTTGAGGCTGCAGCCAAATGGGTTTACGGTGTCATCGAATTATTCGTAGTTAGAAATCTAAGCCTCAAAGGCGTTCTAGTTTGCGCAAAGATGGAGATTTTGAGGCTGCAGCCAAATGGGTTTATGGTGTCATCGAATTATTCGTAGTTAGAAATCTAAGCCTCAAAGGCGTTCTAGTTTGCACAAAGATGGAGATATTGAGGCTGCAGCCAAATGGGTTTATGGTGTCATCGAATTATTCGTAGTTAGAAATCTAAGCCTCAAAGGCGTTCTAGTTTGCACAAAGATGGAGATTTTGAGGCTGCAGCCAAATGGGTTTATGGTGTCATCGAATTATTCGTAGTTAGAAATCTAAGCCTCAAATGCGTTCTAGTTTGCGCAAAGATTGAGATTTTGAGGCTGCAGCCAAATGGCTTTATGGTGTCATCGACTTATTCGTAGTTAGAAATCTAAGCCTCGAAGGCGTTCTAGTTTGCGCAAAGATGGAGATTTTGAGGCTGCAGCCAAATGGGTTTATGGTGTCATCGAATTATTCGTAGTTAGAAATCTAAGCCTCAAAGGCGTTCTAGTTTGCACAAAGATGGAGATATTGAGGCTGCAGCCAAATGGGTTTATGGTGTCATCGAATTATTCGTAGTTAGAAATCTAAGCCTCAAAGGCGTTCTAGTTTGCACAAAGATGGAGATTTTGAGGCTGCAGCCAAATGGGTTTATGGCGTCATCGAATTATTCGTAGTTAGAAATCTAAGCCTCAAAGACGTTCTAGTTTGCGCAAAGATGGAGATTTTGAGGCTGCAACCAAATGGGTTTATGGTGTCATCGAATTATTCGTAGTTAGAAATCTAAGCCTCAAAGGCGTTCTAGTTTACACAAAGATGGAGATTTTGAGGCTGCAGCCAAATGGGTTTATGGTGGCATCGAATTATTCGTAGTTAGAATTCTAAGCCTCAAAGGCGTTCTAGTTTGCACAAAGATGGAGATTTTGAGGCTACAGCCAAATGGGTTTATGGTGTCATCGAATTATTCGTAGTTAGAAATCTAAGCCTCAAAGGCGTTCTAGTTTGCACAAAGATGGAGATTTTGAGGCTGCAGCCAAATGGGTTTATGGTGTCATCCAATTATTCGTAGTTAAGGGTTATAAGTCCCAATAACTACCATAAAGATAGCTGGATATATGCATATTTATGAATATTAAATTGAGTAGAGCTAGGCAGTATGATATATAGATCTGTAATACCTATAATATTGTTTGTAAATATCTATATTTAAATATATATACAGAGGTTTGTAGCAAAGCTAGTCCTAATAACTTTCACCAAGAACCCGCACGATGTATAATGTAGCACTCAGGACTTAGGACTCAACTCACCACACAAGCTTAATATGAACCTCCAAGAAATATCAAGGACACAGGACTCTCTGAGCAAAATCAGTCACGGCTAAGTTAACTAATTCAATCTTAAATACAGAAAGCTAGGACACACACTCACTAAAACCTCTATTATTATTGCCCCAAGGTTATTACTATGGTCGAAAATAAAACAACAATTGAAACGGTGAGAGCGACCGTGAGGTATAATAGTACTACAGGGCAACCACAGTTAAAATTCTGGCAAATCAAGGAAGGGAATAAGCGTCCTCCCAACAAAATCTACCTTGTAATATAGGAAGAGAATGATCGTCCTTCCTCACACAACAGGTTCATGGCTTTTCTCCAAGAAGCCACAATTATGTGGGGGAAAAACATAAACTTTAGAAGCACCTAAACCAGTCAGCAGTCCTTCTTTCCAGAGGATATTTGTCCTTTAGTGCTAAAAAAGATTGTCCCATAGTGTTATGCGCGGCATGCGCTGAGAAAAAACTTGATTAAATTCCACTCGATCAGTACTACATACTACGTAGCGTATCTGTAGAGTGTTCTCTGAAGGCAGATGTATTTAATTAGGTGTTCTCTCACCTCGTTAATTATAGATCAATGTTATACTGCACAGACCGAAGTAGTACGATAGATAAACGAAAAAAGGCTTACGAAATAAGTTTTTTAAACAAACTAAGGACGGTCTTATATGCACAGACTTTACCTAATCTAATCTTATCTACACTAACCTTACCTACCTACGCTAACCTTCACTACCTACACTAACCTTACCCACCTGTACTAACCTTACCAACCTACACCAATCTTATCTACCTACACTAACATCACCTATCTACACTAGTCTTACCTACGTGCACTAACCTTACCCACCTACACTAATCTTATCTACCTGCACTAACATCGCCTATCTACACAAGTCTTACCTACCTACACTAACCTTACATACCTGCACTAACCTTACCTAGCTACATTAACTCCCACATACGATATTCAATTTGTAAAATCTCAGCCACGGAAAAAATTTTGAGCTCTCACATATTGAATTTTTTTAATTTATGTGGCCTGAAAGTAATACTGAAAATTCATAGAAACAAATATTTGTCTCATGAGTTGAGCTTGAAAAGAAGTCAAAATTCTGCGGAGCAATAACATAAGATGTGCTAGGACACGTTTGTAATGTCGACCGCGATATCACTAAACACACCTAAAGAGTTCCACATACTTGAGCGAGTCTAGCATTGGCTCTTGGGTTGGGCAAGAGTGGATAATGGTAGGCTCAGCTGAAGAGTGTGACAACCACCTTCCGCTTTTCTGTATAATTAACCGTGTTACGTTCGCGGACATTTTCGGTCTTATCCATCCCAGGTTCGAGACCGATACGGTGGGTCATTAACATGATTACTCTACCCATAATCTTGCACCATCAAATTTACGCCTCACCCATGTCTCTATACTCGCAAAGTTATAGCCAGTTATGTTCTTGGACCCCAGGATTTACACCCTTACCCACAGGATTTACCCACAGGATTTACATGGTTTTGGTCATATACTCCATACATGTTCTTGGTCACCGAATCCATTAAACCATTGTTTTTCATCTGATCATCTTCTGAAGTAACATAAATAGGATTTGTACATTTATCAAAAAAATATTCCGTCACCGCTGATTGCATCTTGTAGCAGAATAATAACTTTACATCATGTGCAGTTGGTGTCGTCACTCATGTAAAATGCTATGTATGTAACGTAGCACTGTGAGTGCAAAAAGATTGCACTTAAAGAACACTTGCTAGGCGTAATATGGAGAACCATTTAGTCAGTAGTCAAAAACTACCTAAACTAAACGATATTAGTTGTTTAAAATCTTTTCTGTGATTCCTCTTGATGAATACCATGTTGTACTGTACTTGCCTTTGTTCAACTGATCGAATTTGTGCTTTCATACAAGCCATGTTCCACCGTTCAGTCCAAGGATACGGGTGATGTATAAGTCTGGTGGTCCCAGCACATGGGATGGTTATAAATTTGGTGATTGATTGCGACGTATCGTCGACGATCATATAGAAAAATAAGGTGTTTTCACTCTTCAAAAGAGTGGGCCATTGTGGAATTTTGGTATCTGATCTCTGATTCTGTCATCATTCCGTCACGTTTTCTGTCGGTTTTGCGTTCTTTTCTGCTTTACAGGTTTAGCCTTACCTGAATATAAAGTACCTTGAAAGTTTTGCTCGTTAACATATTCCAATGTCATAACAATTTTTGTTGAAAAGTTACGCATTTTTTTCATTTCATAAATTACTGTGACATTTGCGCATGACATTCATATTCATATCGACACGTTTTTTCTGACAAAAACTATTGTAAAATATTTTGTTTGCGATAACCACAGGTAAAGGTATATGTCTAGGAAAAGTTTCCACCTGTAGCCTAACGTCGATTTTTGATACAGCTTCGCAATATCGCTATATATCTATGTTGGGAGTTTGGATCGCTCGATCTCAAAGCACGGGTCAATCACTGTCGATGAAATATAATGGGTCATCAGACAATAAATACTTATATAACCGAGTCTACTTTGAACACATCTCCGTAGCAACGTTCACATGGTTAAACGACGAATAACAAAAATATCAATATTTAAAACCAAATTTGTGGTACAATTTAACTGCTACAATCGCTATAGGACAAACGATTAATAGTAAATATAAATATGTTTATATATAAATATAATTATATATAAATATAATTATATATAAATATGTTTATATAATTACAAAAAACAGTTGAAACCTTAATTATAAGCCAGATTGTTGGTTAGAAAAATTAGAAAAAAATATGACTAATTTTAAGAGAGAATTTTATATAAAAATTATTTATAAGTATATATTGGGTTTTATAACTCAATTACATTCAGACATTTATCAAGACACACATTCAATACAAAATGGATTCACCGGTTTCCGACAATTTCTGCAATAAAATATAATAAATTACAGATAGTCACGTTTCTGACAAATCTGTAATAGCTGAATCTTAGTTAATCATAGTTAATATTCGTTAAACGTAGCCGGTTTCTGTATTTAAAATAAAATATGACCATTACAATATACGAATACATCAAAATATAAGTTGTAAAATAATATTCAAATGTATATCAGATATAATAATCGTTTGATTGAGAATGTTCAAAAATTTTGGTCTCCTAATTAAAACATAGAAAATAAGCGTTGGGTTCATTCCTATTTAGGTATATCATGAAAATGTTCCAATTAGCATAATTATATCGTCAATAATTTTAATATTTGATTAGTGTATTTTTAGACATTTTGAGCTTCCTTGAATTCGGTAAACATATTTTGTTGTAATCGGCGATATCAGTTTGTGTTTGCGAGAATCATTTACAAGGGTTGATAAGTATTATTTCAAAGCAACTAAATACTACAATTAATCGTGTATAACTAATATTTTTATCAAATTTTTTGTATATTGCACCAAGATTATATGACGACACATTACTGCTTAAGATTTTATATCTTGATAGAATATTTTTATTTTTTTTTGGTGGTGATTATTCAAATTTAAAATTGATTGTTAAATGTAGAAAGCGGGGGGGCAGGGTTGTGGTAATTCTTTATTAAATCTTTACTTTCTTTACATTGCATAACGTAGCAAAGCAGTATCTACGTATTCTTTGTGTATATCCAGTCACTTCTCTCTAGATTGCATAAACAAATATGATAGATATAGAAATTTATTTAGGCTGCAAACCCCACAAGTAAATGCTAGTTGTTAGGCAATGCGTTGGGCGGATATGCGTGCATAAACAGTTAGTTCGAGTGGAACTACTATACTGAAAAAAAGCCAATCAAGTGTGCTGTGCGGCTGGAATCTCCAGAAGCTTTTCAATCAAAGTCGGTGTTCATCAGGGTTCGGCACTTTTGCCTCTACCGTTCATCACTGTGATGGACACAATAACAAAAAAGATCTGCAGAGGGATATCCCATGGTCAATTCTCTACGCCAACGATGTTACACTAGCTACTGATGATGGAAAAGAGCTGGAAAGACAAGTTCAGCAATAGAAAGACCGATTAGAACAACACGGTCTGAAACTAAACACCAAAAAGACCGAATGTATGTCAACTATGTCCACACCAGCGATATAAGTCAGTGGCGAGAAGTTGGCCAGTGCGGATAAGTTCAAATACCTCGACTCGGTACTCCAGAGAAACGGCAACACCGATTATGACATCAATGCAAGAATATCGTCTGCATGGAATAAATGTCGATCAGTTAGTGGAGTGCTTTGCGACAGCCGTATGCCAGTACGATTGAAGTCGAAGGTCTACGAAACAGTCGTGCGTCCAGTTGGTCTCTACGGTTCATCATGTAGCCCTATCACCACCAGAATTGACCAACGTTTACACACTATGGAGATGAAGATGCTCCGTTGCTCAATGGAAAAACACGGCGCGATCGAATCATCAGACAGACATGACATCATGACATCAGAAAGAAGTTGGGTGTTGCGCCGATCCAACATAAAATGCGAGAGGAGCGATTGCGATGGTATGGTTATGTACATCGGACTGTAAAGGAGACCATCGCAGGAATAGCAAACCATCTGGAAGTGGAAGGTAAAAGGAGGCACAGAAGACCACACTCAAGGTGAATGGATTCAATCAGGAAGGACTGTGCTCAGCGGCCTGTGTGGACAGGAGATGCATCGAATCGTGATAGGTGCTGGGCCAAAATCCGTAGTGCGGACCCTGTTTCTGCAGGATAACGCCAGCAAAAAGAAGAATAAAAATCGATGAAATTGTACAGTGTATTTGGAGTGAGTTTTGAAAATTGCATAACGAATTCTATAAAGGTTTGTTTTCAAATTTTCCAAACAGTGTACAACTGTAGTGTATTATAATACATTGTAAAATGAATCAAAATAACAATAAAAAATATTCAAAATAATATTCAGGCTTCTAAAATGGTAAAATTACACAGCAATGTGGCTGAGGAAGCCTAAGCTCAAGCCCAAGCCTAATTCACTCTGCCATTTGGCTTGACAAAGCTGAAGCTTAAGCCTAAGCCTTATTTACTCTACCATTTGGCTTAGCAAGCCTGAGCCTAAGCCAGAAGCCTACTTTACACAGCCATTTGGCCCCCCCCCCCCCTTAGCAAGCTCCTAAACCTAATTTACTCTGCCATTTAGCTTAGCAAGCCTAAGCCTAAACCCTAATCTGAATTTACTCTGCCATTTGGCTTAAGCAAGCCTAATTCACCTTGCCATTTGGCTTAGCAATCCTAAGCCTAAGCCTAATTCAACTTGCCATTTGACTTAGCAAGCCTAAGCCTAATTTACTCTGCCATTCGGCTTAGCAAGCCTAAACCTAATTTTACTTGCGATTTGGCTTAACACCTATTTACAAGCCTAAGATTGAACTTATGGGTTAACATCTGGTTCATAAGTCGTTGATCTAAAAATAACTAATAAGAAATCCACTGAAACAACAGTTCATTGTTTATATACCAAGAATCCTGGCTAATGTCATTTGTATATGATTTGCATAATTTCATCAACCCTTCCATCAAACGAATCGCCCATACCACATCACATTTGTTAGGAGGCCAGCCGTATAAAGACAAAAGGTCAATGTACATGCGAATAATCATGAATATTTTATTTACATATTTTATACGGTCGTTGAGACAAAACCAAACATGTGACGTAAAAGCCAGGAAAAATGAAGATCTTCAGAGGTAGACGGAAGCAGCCCTATATTCCAAATATATTCCCAGCATATTCCAAAAATAATGGTAATACTTCTGTAGTTCCTAGTTAAGCGGAAAAGTGTACATTCTTAAGGTAAGAATAGCTTAATGCGAAGGGTTAGGGACTGACAGCCCCCCTCCCACTTAGGCTTACGCTTGAATATATGTCTCATATATAAGATCCTTAGCTTAGGCTAATGCTAACGCTTAATCTTAGTATATTGACAACCGCACATCCAGTAGATAGCTTACACCCCCAAGTTCTAAAAATCATGCGTTAAGAGATTTGTACGCACAGTTGTAACAAGTTCATACCAGTGAGTTTAACACAAGTTCGAACAAGTTAAACAACACAACCCTGCGTAACAAATAACTTGACGCACGCCACTGTGCTACAACTGACTCGTAATACAGCTAATTTAGCTAACCGTGCGTTAAGTCATTTTGATGCACGGCTTTACTATATAAGCTGTGTTACAAATTATAATGTCCCCGCTGTTTGGAACTTTTGTAATATTTTAACGTGAACGCAGCATTACACTAGTTGAACTAATATATCTGTTCAATTGTTTAAATATTTAGAGCTTTTAGATATTACAGCTAATGCTTTTTAACAATCCTTATATAGATAATTATATTAATAAGATTATAAAATGAGAAAAATGATTATAATAACAGTAAATATAATAAAAATAATAATTATACGGTAGATCCACAGTTTCCCTTACAAATAGTCTACGGCAATTTTGTATACTTAATAGGTGGCCTTACAGCAATTACATTCAACTCAACAATAATATTAGTTTTACTAACGAAAAATTTTCGCTCAAAGAAATCATCCTATCATTCGTTGACAATATTGGCCTTTATCGATCTCGCACAAAGTATAAATAGTTTCGCTTGTGGAATTTTAGACTTAGGACCGTTTCAATGGTCGATTAGCGAAAGGAATTGCTCAAAAATTCTTGCCACATTTATTGCTTCACTAACTGCATCAGCGCTGACTACATTTTATATCGCAGTTGAGCGATTGTATATCCTTGTCAGATCAACGCCAATCAATACATCAGTTAAATACTGTATTTATGCGTTAATTTGTGCAATTTCAGTATTTCATACTTCAATATGTATTGCCTACAGTGATGATCATAAAATTATACCCGTATGTATACCGCCGACAGCGTTAGAGCCGACAAAATTTGGTTTTTCACTATCGTGTGCGATACTGTTTTTCCTCACAATACTCGTCTACACTTTCTTATGGTATCGACTAAAGCTGGCACAGCGTAATCTGTTTATCGGCAAAATTACTCCTAACTCCAGTCCGGATGTATTTTGGTACGCTAGAAATTTTTTAAATTTTTATACATTTATTATATTTAATTTTATTTTTTATATTAGAAATTTTTATATATTAGAGATATTTTGTTTTAATTTTATATTATATTTATTTTATAACCTTATAATATAGTATAAAATTAAAACAAAAACATTTCTAATATATAAAAATTTAACGTATAAAATTAAATATAATATTTCAAATTTTATATATTAGACATATTTTGTTTTAATTTTATATTATATTTATTTTATAATATTTATAATACAGTATAAAATTTAAAAACAAAATATTTTCTAATATATAAAAATTTAAAATATAAAATTACATATAATATTTTAAATTTTATATATTAGAATTATTTTGTTTTAATTTTATATTATATTTATTTTATAATATTATAATATAGTATAAAATTAAAACAAAATATTTCTAATATATAAAAATTTAAAATATAAAATTAAATATAATATTTTAAATTTTATATATTTGAATTATTTTGTTTTAATTTTATACTATAATATTTTATATTATTATAATATAAGCTAATTATTATAATATAAGAACCTGAAGGAAATATAGACTAGCGGATTTGCCGATACAGGAGTTGGAGGAGAGTAGATCGACCACATATCTTAAATATAATATTTTATATTATTATAATATAAGCTATAAATTGTAAGACATCAACAGCCGACGTTTTTCAACCAAGAGCCTGAAGGAAATATAGACTATGCAGACTTGCCCAGATACATGAGTTGGAGGAGAGTACGATGAGACCACATATCTTAAATATAATATTTTATATTATAATAATATAAAATATTATATTTAAGATATGTGGTCGATCTACTCTCCTCCAACTCCTGTATCGGCAAATCCGCGAGTCTATATTTCCTTCAGGCTCTTGGTTGAAAAACGTCGGCTGTTAATGTCTTACAATTTATAGCTTATATTATAATAATATAAAATATTATATTTAAGATATGTGGTCGATCTACTCTCCTCCAACTCACATGTAATCGTAAGTCCGCTAGTCTATATTTCCTTCAGGTTCTTGGTTGAAAAACGTCGGCTGTTAGTGTCTTACAATTTATAGCTTATATTATAATAATATAAAATATTATATTTAAGATATGTGGTCGATCTACTCTCCTCCAACTCCTGTATCGGCAAATCCGCTAGTCTATATTTCCTTCAGGTTCTTGGTTGAAAAACGTCGGCTGTTAATGTCTTACAATTTATAGCTTATATTATAATAATATAAAATATTATATTTAAGATATGTGTTTGATATCTCTCTCTCTCAACTCCTGTATCGGCAATCCGCTATATATATTCCCAGGCTCTTTCTGGGTCGAAAAACGTCGGCTGTTAATGTCTAACAATTATAGCTTATATTATAATAATATAAAAATATTATATTAAGATATGTGTCATCCTACTCTTTTACTCCTCTCTCCTCCAACTCCTGTATCGGCAAATCCGCGAGAAACCTCTATATTTCCTTCAGGTTCTTGGTTGAAAAACGTCGGCTGTTCACGTGCTCTTACAATTTATCAGCTTATATTATAATAATATAAAATATTATATTTTTCAGATATGTGGTCGATCTACTCTCTTCTATACTCTCTGTATCGGCAAATCCTGCTAGTCTATATTTTTTTTTCCTTCAGGTTCTTGGTTGAATAACGTCGGCTGTTAGTGTCTTACCCAAATTTTATAGCTTATATTATAATAATATAAAAAATATTTATATTTAAGATATGTGGTCGATCTACTCTCCTCCAACTCCTGTATCGGCAAATCCGCGAGTCTATATTTCCTTCAGGTTTTGTTTGAGTTGGTTTGTTTGAGCTTTTTCTTTTTTTTTGTGGTGTCTTTTCCCTCTTTATGATTTTTTGGCTCTTGGTTGAATAACGTCGGCTGTTAATGTCTTACAATTTATAGCTTATATTATAATAATATAAAATATTATATTTAAGATATGTGGTCGATCTACTCTCCTCCAACTCCTGTATCGGCAAATCCGCGAGTCTATATTTCCTTCAGGCTCTTGGTTGAAAAACGTCGGCTGTTAATGTCTTCCTAGCTTATATTATAATAATATAAAATATTATAGAATAAAATTAAAAAAACAAATAATTCAAATATATAAAATTTAAAATATTATATTTAATTTTATATTTTAAATTTTTATATATTAGAAATATTTTGTTTTAATTTTATACTATATTATAATATTATAAAATAAATATAATATAAAATTAAAACAAAATAATTCTAATATATAAAATTTAAAATATTATATGTAATTTTATATTTTAAATTTTTATATATTAGAAATATTTTGTTTTAATTTTATACTGTATTATAAATATTATAAAAATAAATATAATATAAAATTAAAACAAAATATGTCTAATATATAAAATTTTGTGAAATATTATATTTAATTTTATACGTTAATTTTTATATATTAATGTTTTGGTTTAATTTTATACTATATTATAAGGTTATAAAATAAATATAATATAAAATTAAAACAAAATATCTCTAATATATAAAAATTTCTAATATAAAAAATAAAATTAAATATAATAAATGTATAAAAATTTAAAAATTTTTAGCGTACCAAAATACATCCGGACTGGAGTTAGGAGTAATTTTGCCGATAAAGCATATTACGCTGTGCCAGCTTTATTCGATACCATAAAGAAAGTGTAGACGAGTATTGTGAGGAAAAACAGTATCGCACACGATAGTGAAAAACCAAATTTTGTTGGCTCGAACGCTGTCGGCGGTATACATACGGGTATAATTTTATGATCATCACTGTAGGCAATACATATTGAAGTACGAAATACTGAAATTGCATAATTAGATGCAATATAAAGACAGCATCTAAATCGATGTATTGATTGGTGTTGATCTGACAAAGGTAATATACAATCGCTCAAACTGCGATATAAAATGTAGTCAGTGCTGATGCAGTTAGTGAAGCAATAAATGTGGCAAGAATTTCTGAGAAATTCCTTTCGCCAATCGACCATTGAAACGGTCCTAAGTCTAAAAAAATTGCACAAACGAAACTATTTATACTTTGTGCGAGATCGTATAAAGGCGATATTGTCAACGCAAATGATATAGGATGATTTCTTTGAGCGAAAAATTCTTCGTTAGTAAAACTAATATTATTGTTGAGTTGAATGTAATTGCTGTAAGGCCACCTATTAAGTATACAAAATTGCCGTAGACTATTTGTAAGGGAAACTGTGGATCTACCGTATAATTATTATTTTTATTATATTTACTGTTATTATAATCATTTTTCTCGTTATAATTGTTATTAATATAATTATCTATATAAGGATTGTTAAAAAGCATTAGCTGTAATATCTAAAAGCTCTAAATATTTAAACAATTGAACAGATATATTAGTTCAACTAGTGTAATGCTGCGTTCACGTTAAAATATTACAAAAGTTCCAAACAGCGGGGACATTATAATTTGTAACACAGCTTATATAGTTAAAGCCGTGCATCAAAATGACTTAACGCACGGTTAGCTAAATTAGCTGTATTACGAGTCAGTTGTAGCACAGCCGGCCGTGCGTCAAGTTATTTGTACGCAGGGTTGTGTTGTTTAACTTGTTCGAACTCGTGTTAAACTCACTGGTATGAACTTGTTACAACTGTGCGTACAAATCTCTTAACGCATGATTTTTAGAACTTGGGGGTGTAAGCTATCTACTGGATGTGCGGTTGTCAATATACTAAGAGTAAGCGTTAGCATTAGCCTAAGCTAAGGATCTTATATATGAGACATATATTCAAGCGTAAGCCTAAGTGGGAGGGGGGGCTGTCAGTCCCTAACCCTTCGCATTAAGCTATTCTTCCTTAAGAATGCACTCCGCTTGACTAGGAACTACAGAAGTATTACCATTATTTTTGGAATATGCTGGGAATATATTTGGAATATAGGGCTGCTTCCGTCTACCTCTGAAGATCTTCATTTTTCCTGGCTTTTACGTCACATGTTTGGTTTTGTTTCTTCACTACTGTATAAAATATGTAATAAATATTCATGATTATTCGCATGTACATTGACCTTTTGTCTTTATACGGCTGGCCTCCTAACAAATGTGATGTGGTATGGGCGATTTGTTTGATGAAAGGGGCTTCATGAAATTATGCAAATCATATACAAATGACATTAGCCAGGATTCTTGGTATATAAACAATGAACTGTTGTTTCAGTGGGATTCTTTATTTAGTTTTGTTTCAATAAACGACTTCTGAACAAATGTAAGCCCATAAGTTGAGTCTAGGCTTGTAAATAGGTGTTAAGCCAAATCGCAGAGTAAATTAGGTTTAGGCTTGCTAAGCCAAATGGCAGAGTAAATTAGGCTTAGGCTTGCTAAGTCAAATGGCAGAGTAAATTAGGCTTAGGCTTAGGATTGCTAAGCCAAATGGCAGAGTAAATTAGGCTTGCTTAAGCCAAATGGCAGAGTAAATTAGGATTGGGCTTAGGCTTAGGCTTGCTAAGCTAAATGGCAGAGTAAATTAGGTTTAGGCTTGCTAAGCCAAATGGCAGAGTAAATTAGGCTTTGGCTTAGGCTTAGGCTTGCTAAGCCAAATGGTAGAGTAAATAAGGCTTAGGCTTAAGCTTAGGCTTGCTAAGCCAAATGGCAGAGTAAATTAGGCTTGGGCTTAGGCTTAGGCTTCCTAAGCCAAATTGCTGTGTAAATTTTACAGTTTTAGAAGCCTGAATATTATTTTGAATATTTTTATTGTTATTTTGATTCATTTTACAATGTATTATAATACACTACAGTTGTACACTGTTTGGAAAATTTGAAAACAAACCTTTATAGAATTCGTTATGCAATTTCAAAACTCACTCCAAATACACTGTACAACTTAGTCGATTTTTATTCTTCTTTTTCCTGGCGTTATCCTGTGGAAACAGGGCCCGCCCTACGGATTTTGGCCCGCCACCTGTCACGATTCGATGCATCTCCTGTCCACACAGCCCACTGAGCACAGTCCTTCCTGATTGAATCCATCCATCTTGAGTGTGGTCTTCCACGCATCCTTTTTCCTTCCACTTCCAAGATGGTTCGCTATTCCTGCGATGGTCTCATTTGCAGCACGATGTACATGGCCATACCATCGCAGTCGCTCTTCTCGCATTTTGTGTTGGATCGGCGCAACACCGATCTTCTTTCTGATGTCATCATTTCTTGTTCGATCGAGCCGTGTTTTTTCAATTGATCAACGGAGCATCTTCATCTCCATAGTGAGTAAACGTTGCTCAATTCTGGTGGTGGTAGGTCTACATGATGAACCGTAGAGGCCAACTGGACGTACAACTGTTTTGTTGACCTTCGACTTTAATCGTACTGGTATGCGGCGGTCGCAAAGCACTCCACTAACTGATCTCCATTTATTCCATGCAGACTATATTCTTGCATTGATGTCATAATCGGTGTTGCGTTTCCCTGGAGTGCCGAGCCGAGGTATTTGAACTGCTCCACACTGGCCAACTTCTTGCCACTAACTGGTTTAGCTGGTGTGGACATAGTTGACATACATTCGGTCTTTTTGGTGTCTAGTTTCAGACCGTAATGTTCTAATCGGTCTTTCCATAGCTTAACTTGTCTTTCTAGCTCTTTTCCATCATCAGTAGGTAGCATGACATCGTCGACATAGAGAATTGTCCCATGGGAAATCCCTCTGCAGATCTTTTGTTATTGTGTCCATCACAGTGATGAACAGTAGAGGCGAAAGTACCGATGCCTAAATCAAACACTCCAACTTGATTGAAAAGCTTCTCGAGATTCCAGCCGCACAGCGCACTTGACTGTCGGCTTTTCGGTATAGTAGTTTCACCGATCGGACTAACTGTTCAGGCACACCATGCTCGCGCAAAGCATACCAAATAGCTTGCACTTGTGGGGTTTTCGGGCATGGTAAACTTATATCCACATATAGCATATTGACGTATGCTATCGAGAGGTGATTGGCTGTACACGCAAAAGGCGTAGATATGCTTCTGCTTCACTACGTTCTGCAATGTCGATAAAGTTTCAAGTTAATAATGGACTACAACGAACCCAAACCACCGCTTTCATCATGTTACAATCCAATCTATATTTGTATCATGCACTACTATAAATATATTAATTGATCTATCAAGATATAAAATCTTAAGCAGTAATGTGTCGTCATATAATCTTGGTGCAATATACAAAAAATTTGATAAAAATATTAGTTATACACGATTAATTGTAGTATTTAGTTGCTTTGAAATAATACTTATCAACCCTTGTAAATGATTCTCGCAAACACAAACTGATATCGCCGATTACAACAAAATATGTTTACCGAATTCAAGGAAGCTCAAAATGTCTAAAAATACACTAATCAAATATTAAAATTATTGACGATATAATTATGCTAAACTGGAACATTTTCATGATATAGCCTAAATAAATGAAGGAACTGAACGCTTATTTTCTATGTTTTAATTAGGAGACCAAAAATTTTTGAACATTCTCAATCAAACGATTATTATATCTGATATACAATTGAATATTATCTTACAACTTATATTTTGATGTATTCGTATATTGTAATGGTCATATTTTACTTTAAATACAGAAACCGCTGACGTTTAAGCGAATATTAACTATGATTAACTAAGATTCAGCTATTACAGATTTGTCAGAAACGTGACTATCTGTAATTTATTATTATTTTTATTGCAGAAATTGTCGGAAAACCGGTGAATCCATTTTGTATTGAATGTGTGTCTTGATAAATGTCTGAATGTAATTGAGTTATAAAACCCAATATATACTTATCAATGATTTTTATATAAAATTTCTCTTGAAATTAGTCATATTTTTCTTGATCTAACCAACAATCTGGCTTATAATTAAGAGTTACAACTGTTTTTTGACTTATTATAAACATATTTATATATAATAGATTATATATTTATATATAATTATAGTTATATATAAATATATTTATATTTACTATTAATCGTTTGTCCTATAGCGATTGTAGCAGTTAAATTGTACCACGAATTTGGTTTTAATATTCGATATTTTTGTTTCTCGTCGTTTAACCATGTGAACGTTGCTACGGAGATGTGTTCAAAGTAGACTCGGTTATATAAGTATTTATTGTCTGATGACCCATTATATTTCATCGACAGTGATTTGGCCCGTGCTTTGATTGGAGACGGTACAAACTTACCAACATAGATATATAGCGATATTAGAAACTGTATCGAAAAGATGGACGTCAGGCTACAGGTGGAAACTTTTCCTAAGACATATACCTTTACCTGTGGTTATGACAAACAAAATATTTTACGATGGTTGTCAGAAAAAACATATTCAATCTGATATAAAATGTTAAGTCCAAATGTCATGCAATTATGAAAT
>JASANE010019758.1:0-14540 GCA_030248225.1 Trileptium ribeirensis | reverse complement strand
TAAAAATGTGTGTGTGATAAAACCATCAGAAGGCACATTTGCTACCTATACGCTATTCAAGTATCTGACGCTATATATCTCATCAAGGTCAATTTTTCGCCATTTTGCAGCGAATTTCGAAATATTTCAAATTTATTATCCACAAAATAATGTTGCACTAATTATTTATCAGCGGCCGTGTATGGATAACGTGTGTTTTAAAAATGGGCATACGGAGGCGTTTTTAGCATATTACGGTACTGCAGACAAGTACTATAGTTGATGGTAATTGCTTTATTTTTTTTATGCTCCGCTTGGTTTTTTGTTTTATTATTGAAGTATTGCAACGTGGCTCGTCTCGACCATAATTCGGGGGGTGCAGACTCAGCCACGATGGCTCATAAAGACACCAAGCTGGGAAAATAAAGTCAAAGCCCACATTATTATTAAAATAGAGACAGACATACACTGCAGAAGCAAAAATAGATATAAAGGGATCAATACTTTTAGCAATCAACTTAAATCTGAATTTGTAAATTTCTACAAAAAAACAGTGTTTTTTAATAATAAAGAAAAAAACATGCTGCTGCATTTACCCTCAGCCGAGCATGATACTCTTTTAATCCTGTTGAATTCCGTTTTTCCCCAAAATTCTGGGACCCGTCGTAGTTCAAGTTCGATGCATCCCATTGCGCAACACATTATTAGATCTAAGAAACACTCACGCATTTGCACTAGTTTGCTTTGGCTTCAGGGCTCTTTTTCGGTGGCTTATCCCACATCAGAGCAGTGAGGTATTTGAAGTTATCATGGCTCATTACCATAAGGCCTAAAAAAAAACCTAATAAAATCTTACTAAATAGGTTGAATGTTATAATATTAACACCCAAAAATGACCAATTTTTTAACTCGGCCCCTCGCCATCGCCATCACGTGCTATAATCTCACAGTTCACACTATGTATAAGTTTGAAAAAAATTAAGACCTTTCGAGCAATCTTATACAAAGATTTGACCTAAAAGACGCGGAGGGGCGGTACGTCTCGCGTGCTAAAAAAAAAAGAACAGTAGTTTAAATTGTTAAATTAGTTCAGTGAACGTCTGAGGGAGGGACCTCAGCTTTAGGCTAAGCCTAGGGCTCACAATTCGAGAGAACGGGATGCCTGCATTCATTTCCTACCTGTTATGCCGCGGCTCCAAAAAATAAATAAACAAAACCAATTTTCAATATTTCAAACTTAGGTTTTGAAATATTCTCAAAATGATGAAATGTATCTGCTTGATACAAGATGTCAATCGGGGGGTAAAGCCATACAACGTCAGATAAAAATTGTATAATTATTTATTATTACTGTGTGAGCAAAAGTGATTTTTAAACTATGCAATATCCATGGTCGACCTACAGTATTCTTCCCATTACGTATTTTTCTTTACCTATAGTATTTTTTTTGTTCAAAGTTCCTCCTATTCATTAATTTCACCATATCGCCCAACTTAACCCATAGGCCAATGCGTTCATCCTCCTCCGCATCAAGTAAGGCTTTTCTTTTCATTGTGTCTGTAGCTTGTCGTTCTACATCAACCACTTGCTCTCGCAGTCTGCGAGAGTAAAACCCTCAAGCTAGGCTCGGAGCATTGCCAGTCTCTCACCTTTGCTCCAGTGCTTCTGAAAACAACACCAACGTCACACTTGGTCCTGTGGGGGGCGAACCCACACTTGGTTCCAGCCGGTCGGCGGGAACCCTCGGTTCATGCCAACCATACCGGTCAACCTAGGTTGCATAACGACTCGGTCGCCCAAGTTTCAGGATTAACTAACAAACATGTGAGGTGAAATGTGATTCAAGTTTATTAACTGTAAAAGTGATCCTAAGGCAAAATCGCATGAACCGGAGGGCCGCCCCATATTTGTGGACATCCGGTTCAGGCAGCCTCCCCATAGTTTAATTCCCCCTTTAGTCTCCCCATAAATTTTGACCCCGTGGAGCAGACAGCAGTACACCATAAAAATTGAGAACATGACAAAACTTGTTTTGGAAAAATAGAATCTTACAGCCTTAAATGCTTTAAAATGAATGTGTCATGCTCCACGGGGTCAAAATTTATGGGGAGACTAAAGGGGGAATTAAACTATGGGGAGGCTGCCTGAACCGGATGTCCACAAATATGGGGCGGCCCTCCGGTTCATGCGATTTTGCCTTAGGATCACTTTTACAGTTAATAAACTTGAATCACATTTCACCTCACATGTTTGTTAGTTAATACCTGAAACTTGGGCGACCAAGTATGGTGTAGCGCCCCGGTTTATCAACCTAGGTTGACCCAGATTATGGGTTGGCATGAACCGAGGGGCAGCTTCCCACCAACCGGCTGGAACCAAGTGTGGGTTCGCCCCCCACCAGGGAGAAGCCAAGTATTGTAACGTTGGTGTTGTTTTCAGAAAGCGCTGAAACAAAGTCAAGAAGAGCTGGATTGCTGCGAGCCTAGCTTAAGGGCTTTACTCTCGCAGACGCGTCAAGAGCAAGTGGTTGATGTAGAACAACAAGCTTTACAACACGCAATGGAAGAAAGCCTTATTTCGATGCAAGAAGAGGAGGATGAACGCAAAGCCCTAGCCATGAGCCTCGAATGTGGGTTTGAGTTGTGACAATATGGTGAAATTAATGAATAGGAGAAAACTAAACTGGAAAAAGATACTGGTTATAGTAAAGAAATACATTAATCGGAAGAATATCTAAGTGACACAGGGTTGGATATTGCATAGTTTTAAAAATCACTTTTGCTCACACAGTAATCGTATGACAGATAATTATACAATATTTTTATCTAACGTTGTATGGCTTTACCCATTGACATCTTGCTTATCAATGATACATTTAGATTGGTTTGAATTCTTCAAAACCTAAGTTTGAAATATTGAAAACTGGTTTGTTTATACTTCTTTCGGCACAAGTAACCCTGAGGGTCAGAAATAAAATGCAGGCCATGCCGTTCTCGATATAGTAAGCCTTAGGCTTAGCCTAAGCTAAGGTCCCTATATGAGACATTCACTAAGACTAAGCCCACCGAACCCAGCGCTCTAATCTGTTCTTTTTTTTCTAACGTTACAACGTACCGCCCCTCAGGGTTTCCTTAGGTCAATCTTTGTATAAGATTGTCGAAAGGTCTTAAATTTTTAGAACTTATACATAGTGTGAACTGTGAGATTATAGCACGTGATGAAAATGGCGAGTTACAACTTAAAAAATTGGTCATTTTTGATTGTTAATATTATAACATTCAACCTATAAGTTCGTTTCTTAGGTTATTCAGGCCTTATGTGACTATGATAGCTTTTGGTTCCTCACTACTCTAATGTGGGATAACCCAAAAATAAAATTTGAAGCCAAAGCTTGCTTATGGATGCGTAACTCTTGATCAATAATGTGTTGCGCAATGGGATGCGTGGAATTTAAACTACGACAGTTCCATCATCATCGTTTACACTAAATTTAGCAAATTTCCAGATTAGTTATAATGCTCAGAATAAGGGTAAATGCACAGAATGTTTTTTCTTTATTATTAAAAACACTGTCTATTTATCGATTTCAAATTCGATCAGCGAATTTGATTATAAAAGTATTGACCCTTTATACCTATTTTTGCTACTCATGTATGTCTGTCCTAATTAATGTCGGCTTAACATTTCCAGCTTGGTGTCTTTATGAGCCATGGCTAAAACTGCACTCCCCGAAGTACAGTGGTCAACGAGCCACATTCCAATACTTTATAATAAAACAAAAAACTAACAACATAAAAATAAAGCAATTACCATCAACTATAGGTCATGTACTTGTCTGAGTACACATGTGTGAGGTAATATGCTAAACACATACCGTATGCCAGTTTTAAAACACACGTTCTCTGCAAAGTACACGGCCCCGCTGATATGAATGACTCTAGTGCAGACGTGTCTGTGATAGTGATATGACAAAATATTCGAAATTCGCTGCAAAATGGCGACCTTAGATGAGATACGCATCACGGGCTTCCTGATATATAGCGTCAGATACTTGAATGTTATCAAACATATAGGTAGCAAATGTGGTTTGTCCCACAGCTGTTTTCTGATGGATTCATCACACACAACAATTTTTAGGAATCTGAAAATAAATATAAAAAATATAACTTCAGGGAGTACAAAAACAGTCAAATGGTTAATGGTTATTATTGTAAATAGATTCCAGAAACTAAACTATGCGATAGCTTGAATATAGAAATATATGCGTTGTTATGAAACAGTGGTAGAGGGTATAATTAATTTATGCATAAATAGCCGCAATACTTTTTTGTTATTTCAGGCTTCAATGATCCTCAAGAGTTTGAGGCATCAACCTCGCCACAGCTAAAAGCTTCCATTTCTGGGCACCAGATATCAAATAATAAATCTAGCAATTACACTGCCACATCTTCTAAAGTACCGTCGCCAGTATCAGCTAAGCCTAGTATCTCAACTACAACGTCGACTGCCCCACCCGCCGAAGAAGTTCGACAAAGGCGTCATGCGTTTTTGCAAAAATTTGTCGCTAGCAATACTGATACTAAAACGGACGAAAACGTAAAAAAGAGTTAGCAATGCAAAAGACTGTAATTCTTTTGCCGTTTTGTAACTCAGGCGACCTATGGATAGATAATATACTTGCTTCTTTTGAGGGATCGATATCGGACCTATATGATTAAAACCTTTGTTAATCTTTAAAGCAATGATTTCTTCTAGCCGATTTCGTAGAAACCAAATAAATAAAGTGTCCAGAAGTGAAATGGCATTTTCAAAATAAATTTTTCAAACTCTTTTTTTCAAATTTAGGAATTTTCAAACGACTGCTATTGGGATTTTATAACGTAACTCTTAAAGCTTCGGTTTACACGCTATTCCGTAATATAGATTATATGGTTTAGTGCACGCAGTCTTTGCCGGGTATGAAAATCTATAACACAAGATACATATTGCGACCAGTGATGTTTGAAAGTTATTAACCGGAGGATTAATATATATCGTTTACGTAGTTAGCAAATTGTTAAAAACCTTCAGCAAATCAAAGGTACTTAGTATGTTCTAGACCTGGCCTAGCATTAGGGTCTGGAACCTTAGCTTTTCGGTACGAATACGAATGTCTAGATTTCGACGAATTAGGAACATTATATTATACAAACTAGACTGAGCAGAGGCGTATACATTTTTGACCAGTATACACATGATAGCCGAACTAAAAACATTGTTGTTCGCGAACACTACGTTGTGCTTTATCTCTTTAATATTCTTTATCGACATAGTTTGCCCTAATGTTCGCGAACACACTATTTGAGAGTTCTGATCTTAAACGTAGGCGTCTCATATCCAATTCTGTTTTTGCAAAAAAAATTGTTTTGTTAAAAATTGTATTTGCTTTCGCGATGACGAATGTAATTGTTCGCGAACTAATTTGTGCAAGGGTATAGCAGAGGTTCGCGAACATATCCGCTAAAATCTTTACGAGTAAGCAAATATGTTTTGTAACGTGAAACTGACTTGGTCAAATTATTTTAATAACGTTGACTAGTGCAAAGATACATTTTCGAAGAGTTGTTATTGATCCATTCGGCTACGTATTTAAACAGATGAGTATTTAGTTCGACTACAAAATTAAATTTTGAAACACGAAATCGAAATTTGACTGAGTATCGTTCCGGAAAAATCGATAGCAAAACCGCAGTTTGTTTCATAACAACGGATTGCGGTCCCCAATCCCTTTTTGCAAAACAGGATTGTGGCTGGGCGTATTTTAAGTTTACTGGCGCATTGCATTAAAAATTGTAATTTATATTAATTTCGTGACTATAATCATTCTGGCAATTATAAAATGTGATGCAACAGGGAGTGTAGCTAGAAATTCATGTACTTTGTAATAAATTATTGTATTCCTTTTAAAAGTGCTGCTTTTTTTAAAAAAATTTGACAGAATTGGCCTAATGTACATATTTTCGGGGCTGAAAGTGAAATGCATGCTATGTCGTTCTTGATATATTTAGCTCTAGCCTAAACGAATGTGTTTATATGTTGAACGTAGGTCTCAATTGGGGGCTACGGGTCCCAAATCCCTACTGCAAAAAATAAGTAAACTGGTCTTGTCCCTACCGAGTTCCGTAGCCTACGTCATAAAGGTGGATTTGACACTTTTCTGTTCCGTGGATAGAAACTATGTCACTCGCTTTCTTCACCGTAGGTGGCAAATTCAGCAATCGAATTGGCCAAATTTAATTGCCACATCTTGCAGTATTTCCTGCATTAGCAGTGTTCTGACGCATTTGTATTCGTCCTTATGGTTGGTTGCACCAGTTCAAGGGAACAATTAACCATCTTGTATGCGTACGGAGGGTTCACATCGGTCATTTCATTGTTGGAGTGGTCCATCGATTGGGGCAGATTGTGCACCGTTTGCGGCTTGTTTTAGGACCAGTATTATTAGAACTTTCTTTCTGCTGAAAACAAGAACATACACGTCCAGCTACATTTTTGTGCCTGAGGTAGCAAAAATGAAATATATACGTTGTGCGTCGAACTTGATCACCGCGGCTCGATGTATCCAGATAACGTGCCCGCATAGCCCCTAGCTGCGGGATTTTAAGATCAGGTTTAATATACTACCGCAAAACTAGCTTCTGAGAACCGGGAATTTTAGCATGTTCTCATCGTCTAGGCAACTGGTGTGCTTTTGACAACCGCCGGCGGTGTAAAGCGAATTCTCGCGTCAAACACTAAAAACTAACGCAGCAGCAGTGTACTATTTTAATATTTGATGCGGATTTCACAAAACGGTTAAAATTTTTTTCATGGTGATTTTTTTATTTTCGTTTGAGATTTTCGAAAAATCAGTTGATACTGAATCTCAAGGAACATAGTACCTAACATACATAAAAGAATATATATCACTGTATATACTGTTTTAGGCAATGCTATACTAAGTATCTGCGAATACTTCAAACTGTAATACCACCAATTTATGTAATAACGGTACGCAGCTGCATTGTTCAATTTCCAACACCATACTATACGACCCCCCCGAGGCCGAAAAGCCAAAGGGTAACCCCCCTGGGGCTAGGGTGCGCAGCAACCCCCCCCCGCCGCCGAAGGGAGCTTTAGCGGAGTTCTGAAGTAGGACCTTAGTGCAAAACCTTGCCCTTGCTTGTTGCTAAAAAGGTGCATGTACGGCCGTAAATTTGTGGAAAGCTTTTTTGTTGACGACGTCATTCCCTGAAGTAAAAGCTAATCGAATTATACTTATTTTTATACTAACACTAACTAGATATTTAGACATTGAATGTCTGCTATGGTCCACGGTGGATTAACCACGAGTTCAGCACTAAAATAGCACTGGAACACTCCATCGCCGTAGGAGTCGCACCCAATAGCTCAGCAGACAAAAGCCACGGCGAGCTTTCTTATGAGCTACAGACTCATACCACATGAAATTGCTCAATTTTTACTTAGTTGTCATTTCATTTGTTTCTGAATTAGAGAGATTTCCTAGTTGAGAGATCAGTGATTGCTTAAATAATTTACAATTACAATATAAATTACAGACATGCTTTGTTTAACTGTTCTTATGAACGCAAACTATTAGCAATAATGTATATTGTGAACGGCACTGCAATATTTAAATAGTCGCACGCTGGGCTGGGCCAAGACCTGGCATACGACATTGAAACATGATTTTTAAGTTATATATTATTTTATTGTTGGCATTACTAATTATTTTGATATTCGCTGTTCAGCCAGACAAAGCATGCTCGAGCAATCACTGATCTCGAGCAATAATTTTTCACGATCTATTGATCTTTATTAATCTTCTTCACTGCTAATTTCGTTGAAAAAATTTAATCCTATTACCAAGTATTTGGTGGAAAATGCACAAAATTTGGTTTAACAAAATGTTCAGCAATGTTTGTTAAATGTTTTGGAGCGTTTAACCAAATAAATGGTAATAGGATTAAATAAATTATGGGTACATGTGGCATAAGAAAGCCCGTCAACTCATATGGTTTCAGTATTTTTTCGATCATAAACTATAATCAATTTTGCATTTCAGAAATAGAAAACATATCAGTTGAATTACTACTTATAACTTACAATTTAGCTAGGAAAACCTGCTTCTGGGCAGGTATTTTTTCTCGTACTGTTCAGTTTCATCTGTATCTAAAGATATATGTACTCGACGTTTCTTAGCGATATTTGTAGCATCATCTGTCGGAATGTGACTCGCGCGAACCCATTTCTCAGCGTAGTTAACTGCGGCGAATTTGTTTATCTCGTCTGGACCGTTAATTCTAACTCGCATCAGTGCCTGCAATGTCTTTACAGTTAGCCTGCTTCTACGCTTAGTTCGTATGTGGTTCATAATTGAAAAACCACGCTCAGATTCGGTCGTCCCAATCGGTAAGACAAGGACTTTTTCGATTAGTTTTATAATATCTGTGTTTTCCAAAAATTTCAGTTTATCCATATAGTACTTCCAGAATGTGACAGCGTCTGTTTTCTGAAGTCTACAAAACTCACTGTCTTCAAGCACATGCTCAAGCAAATTTTTCCACAAATCTTTCAGATCGTAGGTACATGACACATGTAATTTGTCAGCTATCTCACACAGTTCATTTAGACCGTAAGTTGGAACGTCAGCAACAGTTTTTGGTAGATTACTTGGAATTGTATGTCAAAACAGGATAGTGAACTCTCTGGGAAGTACGAACTGATTTCGGCAATAGTATTGTCTATTAACCGATTCCGAATGCTTGATAAAGGCGGAGCAGGATCTATAGCAAGTTCCACATCTTGGAAAAATGCTGTCAGCTCTGACTCATCTGTTATAAAATTGATAAGGGCTTGTTTGAATCAATTATGTGTGCAACCAATTTTGAGTGCATACTGTTGCCCAAAAATTCAGTCATTTCTAGTGCAATGACTCGAGAATAGTGATGGTTTCCCATGTCTATACCGTTAGCCGATTGCAAGTTAACAAGTTTAGGATGTGTGCTAAACAGTATGTTCGTTTTTGTTTCCAAAAAATGGTTCTGAAAATTTTAGCTTTTACTTCATATTTATCTGCGTGTCTGCGCTCGCTCAGCGATTGCGCACTTTTAAATCGTTCTGCAATCGAGCTTGCTGCGCGAGCTTCTAGTTTCTGTATCAATGCTAAATGTGAAGACGATTTATCATTGTTGTAAATTGTTTCCTGATTGTCGTCATAACTCTTTTTTAAAACACCTTGCGGGTCAGCAAGCGATGATCTATAATTTCTCCGCATTCATAGCTCGTCATAGTATTTATGACAAATACGACACCGGTATCTTGAAGTTTGAGGAGCTTTCGCGTTCGACAAATATTCGAACCAGGGCTTACTTTTTTCTATAGTTGCTACCGGCAAAATGCTACTCTGATGTGTTTTGATTTTCTCAAGCCAAGAATTTTTGAAAAAATACTCTGTATTATACCAGTTACCCGTTTGCACCTGCCTCTCAGTTATTTTTAAAACTTGTTCGTCTACTAAAGCAATCTCAACATGCGATGCTCCGCTAGTTGACGCCACACCATCAGCTGTGACTTCGCGCGGTTACTGTGGCTTCTCTCACAGCAGAAGCAAAGCTTTGCGTTGTAACTGGCCAGTGTTCAGCAGGTGTCATTCCTGGAGAACCAACTGTGCAAGCGTGTTCTGGGTCATCTTGAGGAGGACCAAATTCAGTGTCTATATCATGCGTGAGCGGAACATTTACGATCTCAGGATGACGCTCCACGATGAAACGAGGTCCGGAACAGTCGTTACGCTCACCGGGTGTCGGACTACCAATTTTAAAATATTGCGGAACGAAACTTCATGTTTCAGTCGTACATCGATTTAGGCTGAAATCTTCAGCGTCTACTGCCTGAAAATCACGCAAAACATATTGTTTGTCAACAAAGCTGGGAATCATTTTTTCTATTATATCGCAACGGGAAGCTGCCGCTCTGCGTGCGTATACCACTATGACGACAAGTTTTTGACGAAGCGTGTTCATAATAGCTGGCGTAACTGTAAGTGATGGTTGTGTATTTGTTAGTTTTATATCTTTCAACTCGTGCTGCGTGCCTTTTAACAAACAGACTGCGTGAACGTATGCGTTGCCGTTTGCAATAAAGCTTGCAAGAGTAGCTATGCCGGATGGCTTGGGAAACTTGCGACGAAATGCTACCATGTTGCTTGTGACTGTCATGTCTGTGTTTTCAGCTTCTTCTCCACCCAAAACGAAAAGACCATTGGGTGTACTTCTTGAGTTCCACAAATTTGTTACAAGTTCGATTTTTGGCAAATTTTTGACATTAAGTGGAAAATGTATGCCAATTAGCTTGTATCCTTGCAGCGACAGTGTTCCTATGCTCTGGATTTGTCCCTTAAATGTAGCGAGCTCAATGAACTCTTTTTTTTCAGGCTTCTGTGGGTCGTCTGCGTTTATTTCATTTATTACAACTTTGTCGCAAACCACAACGCTCGCAAAAATGACAAAAACCATAGTACTTACAGCCACCATTCGGGCAACCGGACTTCCGTTTTCGGAATATCATCGATGTTGCTGTTGCATTGCCGCTACTCGCAATGTGTTAAAATATTATTAGTATTATAGTATTATATTTATTATAATTATATTATTTATTATTGAACTTCTCATTTTTCTAAAACTAATTAAATCTTAAACGCAGAAAACTAGAAAGCACACTCGTTAAAATACCTCCTGCTTATGCCCCAAGTATTTTACTATGGTTAAGAATAAACAACAATTGAAACGGTGAGAGCGACCGCAAGGTCTGACAGTACAGTCAAAATTTCAGATCTATTTACACACCGAATAACTAAATAACTGACAAATATATTAAAATACAGTTAATGCATTATATATATATATTTATATTATCAGTAAATACATATACGTAAAAAAATTTTCCATACATAAGCAGAAACATAATATAGAACGATGTTTTAATAGAAGATGCGAGTAAAATTTTTCGCCAAAGAGTTATGATTATACCCACAACAAGCCCATTGTGGGTTCTGTCTTAAGAACATCTCTCTAGCTCTAGTTTCGTTTAGCAAAATATACATATTCATTACACATCTTTGAGCATACACCTATACCTACTAATGTGTTTCACCCAGATTTTTTCTGTTGTTAAGGCGGAAAATCTTTACAACTTTGTCTCAAAATATCTTTCCGGGCTTAGTGGTACGTTGCATTGAGCGTTAAAGCTTTATTATCGACTCTGCATTGTCGATATACATATATACGTTTTATATATATACATTATATAACCTATAATATTAAAATATATACTGTGACGTGTTCATGTATGGGTATGATAGGTGTTGCTGTGCGTATTCTGTGTTAATGAGTTTGTTTATGTAGAAGAAAAAACCCCATTATTATGCCCAGAATATGAGCTCCAAAAATTAGGTAACGCATTAACGCTTCGAAAAGGGTTTGTATTTTAATAATTGTTCTGCAAAAACTGCACTCATACGCGTAAAATGTGGCTGCGAGCACAAAAAAAGGTCCTCACGACTAACCCCCCTAGGAAGATTTGGCCGGCCAGGGAGTGGTTACCCCCTGGGATGGCCGCGACCCCCTCCCCCGTGGGGGGCCTCTGCCCCTCTGGCATGATTGCCCGCCGACATGTATGCTTTTAGAGGATTTTAAATTATTCTAAAGCATTTTAAATTTTCAAATTGCCATCCCAACAACAAATTCCAATTGCCAATTAAACAAGATCCGCCACAGGACTTTCACAAACGTCCTACTATACGAAAAGTGTTCACCACCAAGAAAATCTCTGTGCCTTCAAAATTATTATAGCCGTACTGTTGACTTCGAGTGTTGGCGTAGTAAATACAAAAATTTCCTATTGAAATTCTAACTAAAAGGCCACATCTGACAATTTATGATTTCAACCATTTGAGAACAATAACGGTGCAAGTTATAGCTTGTGGCAGCTGCAATACATCAGTAAAAACTATAAATCTACTGCTATATACATCTTTGTCACAGCAGTCATTTTTAAGCAAAGAGCATCTTAGACATTTTTCTTGTATATACTAGAGTTATTTATTCCTTTAAACACGATCTCATCGTTTCAAACACATATTGAAAATTAGTTACTCTGCACGATGTTGCAGGTAGCAGAAATTTATATGGGTCCAATGAGACGTTTAGGGGCGGAAGTGAAATGCATGCTATGCCGTTCTCTATATACCACGCCTGAACCTTAGTTTTAGCTTAAGCTAAGGTCACTATATGAGAGATGTACTAAACTAAGTCGGGGAACTACAGCACCCAAAGCCTCCGCTCTAAGCTGTTATTTTTTCTAATATAACGCCGGCCATTAACAGTGACATGGGCCAATTTTGGGATCAAATATATGAGAAATTTGCTAATTTTTCAAATTGGTTATACGCAGCGTATTAGAAAAGGTTTTTATAGGTTTTCGGGGTTGCTGCATTTGATAAAAGCATCATCATTACTGTGTAGTGCATTACATAGGACAAGCACTAGGGGAATATAAACCTTGATAATAACGCTACGGTTTATAAGTTTTCTGATGATTGATTTGCTTCATAGATTTCAAAACTTCTGTTTCTCGATTACTGCAAAAATGAATAAAGGGCCCTACGAATTTGTATGATGGAAAAACCCCTAGCGTTGGCCTTGAAGCATAGGTGTCCATAGAAGTTAGGAGTTATTCGCATACATTTTCATGGCGTGGGGCTTGGTGGTTACCCCCTGAGGCTCGAACCTCGGTGAGCCTCGGGCACCCCTGATAGATGGTCCAATCCCCTGACGGCGTTATAGGTGCGCTACACAAAATGGGCGCCGAAGGTTCAGACCCTTCACCTTTTACGACATCCCTTGCTGGCTGATTGAACTGCCGCTGGCAGACGGAAGGCCTACCCCCAGAGATCGGATTCTCTCGGCCCCTTTGGACTTCGGGTTTTAAGCATGTATATATGTTCCAGAAATTTTGACTCTTTAAACCATAACTCCTTCTGAGGCCGCGCTTCTTTTTCTCTACTGCTGTGTGAACATTCAGAAATTGGGGGATTTCGGCATATTAGTAAAAATTGAAGAAAGTTTCAGCGAAAACTGGGAAAATAACTAGCGAAAATAAGATGAAATTTTACCAAAATAAGATAAATTCTCAATCTTACGCCGCACCCATTGACTTACCTCCCTGAATACACCCACGTCGAAATCAAATGCCTTTCAGCCTATGGCCATCAGACACCAACGCAGTGAAGGTTATTGGATATATTTTTGTTTGTTCTAAAACTTTAAAGGGAGTTCAGGAAGCTCAATTTGATATCATACTATAATCGTTAATGCAGACTAGATTCACGCGCTCTAGGTAAGTTTTACTAGGCTGCGCTAGTAACTAGTAACCGGATAAGGGAGAGTATCTTAAAAAATTAAATCTGCTGTTAATTCTTTTTGTCATGGCGATGACGTTTTCAGATTATTCTAATGAAACGTTGTTGTCATTGCGCTAGTGGCGAATTAATTTGTCCTCGAAACTTCCATGCTGACGTTGTTTTTATAATTGACCGAAGAAAATTCTAGAAATTTCAATTTGTTTATGTGTTTCTCGAATGTTGGATCTATATGTGTGTTCATGTATATGCTATTGCCCAGCAGCGGTTGTCACTGCGCTGCGAGTACCGAGCGTACCGGTTATACAGATTGTGCATTTTCGTCTACATATTTTGCTTTCTGCTTGGTTTCAAATAAATATCTTTACTCTCGAGTCTTTGTGCTTACCTACGCTCCGACCCTCGGATAAAACACATTTCATGGTGTATATAATTCATACGTATACGTGCACAAAGTTTTATGTTTTGTGCGCTGATATGGTGAAATAATGTGCTTTATACTATTTAATGTAGGCCAATTTGAACGTGCTGGTGTAGCGCCCACGCAAGTGATCTGTTCAGCAGTCTCTAGGCTGCGCCGTTCTAATTTGCATAATAGTGAAATTAGTTCTTTTAATAGGTTAGTCTCTCGAAAAATGTCAGCAGACTAGGTTTGTACGAGTGTATGTTTGATGTGTTTGTTTATGTTGATATTTCTGTTATGTAATGGTAATATTTGTGTTTATTCATAATAAATGAATTGGAGTTAGAAATGGCATTTGGTACTTTTACCACAATTATTATAATTAGCATCTTCATAAATGGTGAACCCGACGGGCGTCGTGACAAATTTAGCGCATATATTTCAATGTGCGACGACGGCTCACATTCGCAGTTGTGTAATGACTCGTTTACGTTAAGTTGTGTGCACCGTCTCTCAACTATGTCCTAATAGCGGGCGGTAACTGTCAGTATGTCCGCGAGCAACATAACTGCTACAAGGGACATATGCGACAGTCTGTCCTGACTGTGTGGATTTGTTTGTCAGTCAGCTCTGACTATGTAATATGTCCTTAATAGCCGAAAAAGACTGTATAGCATATCGGTCGTACATATCTCAAAG
>JASANE010019757.1:0-22935 GCA_030248225.1 Trileptium ribeirensis | reverse complement strand
CAGTTGATAAGGAAACCTCGAATGGAACGGACGAACAAATAATGGACAGTGAGGATGAGTCAGAGCCTCCCCGAAAGATGGCTCGACCCTCTTCACCTGGCTTGAATAGCGGATTAGGTCAGAATACAGGAATGCGGAAAGTTTGTACTATCTTACTGTTACTTTGGCTTTCGACGTTGAGCTCCACACACGCCACGCTCTCGCCTTTCAGCGATGCAATCTCGCGACTTGGTGCTTTCGTGAATCGCCAAGTGGGTGTCGTTGTCGAACCGCAAGGCTTGGTAATCACCTCTGACCAGACCACGCATTTGCCAGTAGTATTGCAACTATCATTGAGAGATTGGGAACGCAAGTCGGACCCCTACGTAAGCAATGTTTGCCCACCGTATGAAGGTAACGGATCCTGCCGAGCTGATTGCTGTAGGAAAGCGAACTGTACTGAGTACCCGCAGCTGCATACAACCTTGAGCGCACTAGAACGCGAGTTGGACGACGCATATCATGGCATACTAGACACTAATTACTACTCGCTGCTTGTGCATTCTTTCTGCGTGGAAAACGAACACCTATGTGACCTTACCAACCGCCGAGAAAAGCGCTTTGCAAGCTTAATCGCCGCCGCCGCCGGCGCTGTTTCTGGTTTTCTAGGTTTAGGAATGGCCTTCGCTAACGGCGTTCATATTAATAACGTACGACAGCAAGTAACCGTTCTCGAAAAGTTTATGCGCGAGACGAGTGACGTCTCTTTTCGGAACACTAAGGCAATAAAGCAATTAACCCGAGCTAATGAGGACATTTATGCATTTCTACACCACAGCATGCAGGAAGTAGTCTCCATGATCGAACAGGTCCGTTGTGCTGACCAGAAAGAGGTCACACACGTACACCATCAGTTGATTGACCACATACTTCGAGCGAACATGCGCTCGTCTGTACAGGCCATCATGGAGTCTATGCTAAATGGTGAACTCTCCCCTGCTGTTATCGATGTCGTCATGCTACGACGACTATTCGCAATGGATTCCCGCATATCTAAGACCATCTTAATGCGCGAACCCAGTTTAGCTTACCAGTTCGGACGAGTGATGCCTGTAAGTGTAGACTTAACTGGATTCCGCTTTGGCTTTATTTTGCAGCTACCGCTGCCCAAACGCAGCGATGTTCGACCTTATTTCCGAGTCTACAACACAGGTTGGAACGCTCCCGACTCGCTAACGCAACTAAGGTTACCATTACCGCAATATGCAGCTAGGTTAGGACACGCGCGTTTCGAATCTTTAAATCTAGGAGCATGCAAGCACAGACCTGGAATTGCTTTCTGCGCACCCCACGCGCTACTAACCGACCATAGCACCAATTGCTTAGAGTGGATTATCGCAGGTGAATTCGTGCCAGAATCCACCAAACATGCATGCAGCAACCGCACGCTTATCGGCCCGCTCGCCAATGACACTGCCGTACATACAACTATCCAAGGTGTTCTAATTAGAACCAGCGAGCCTGAAGTTATACTGACTAATCGTAGACAGCTCGCGCACGTGACCCTAGGTAAGGCTATTAATGTACCGCCCAACGGAATCTTATGGTTTCCCCACGGAAACTATACACAGCTGGTTGTAGGATCGATCGTACTAACTAGCATGCTAAAACCAGAAGAGATTACAATCAAATTTGGACCAAATCTTACCATTGACCGGCTCTCCGGTATCAAATTAAGACCTTTGACCTGGAGTTCACTCGACGATGCTAAGGCGACAAACTTACAAGTAGCTCAGATAGCCAAGGAACAAGTACAAAAGATAGTTAACTTCCCTGCTTTGGAGTACACTGGACTTTCGCCTTACTTTATAGTAACCATCGTAGTTAGCGTCATTAGTCTGGGCTACTGCATAACCAAGTGTAAGGTCTCTCCTAAGTACGCGTACTATCTACCCCGATGGCTACCATGCCGCGGGAGATTGATCAAAACCGACGGAAAACCCCGAAAAGCAATTAGGTGGATTCGAGCCGATAAACGAGGCCCTAGCGCACCACCGGAGGAGGAGACTACACCCCGAGTTTCGCCGACCGAGGTTTCGATTGTACCTTCGGGAACGCCGCGCGTGTCCGTTGTGTCCAATCGTGCCCCGCGTCGTTCCAACAGGCTATTGACAACCCGTGCCTCGTCCGAGGAAGAACTTGTTTTCATAGAGGACGATGAGTTATTCGCTGCTCCTACCCGTGACTTACGTCGTGGACCTCGACAAGGTATGTTCACCAGACAACTAAACACTATAAATGCAGGCAATACTCCGCTACTCATCAATGCGACCATACTCGGCACCCCCGTCACGACACTTGTAGACACCGGAGCCGACGTTTCAATCATGTCACAAGCCCTAGCCGCCCGTTTAGGTTTAGTACCCCGAGACACTAATACAACCCGCATAGTATCAGCCACACAACAAGAGTTGACCATAAGCGGAGTGGTGAAAGCACCAATCACTATAGGTTCGCTAAGCACTCCATGCGACTTCCAGGTGACGACCGACACACCGTATGAATGCATCTTGGGCACCGATTTCATGGCTCTACTACCGTATGTAGCCATAAATTTCAAGGACCGCTGTTTGGATTTATCGAACGGGACGGAGAACTGCTCCGCGCCCTTCGCCGACCAAGGTGACTATCGACCGCCAGTAATTAACGTAGTATCCAGAAAATACACACAAGTACCGCCGAACACCGAACTATTCATCAACGCTGTTCCCGAGATCACCCAACCGCCTACTGGCCAAGCACTATTTGTACCGGATCCCTTCATCAGAGACATCGCCATCGCACACGCCCTAGTACTCACTGGTCAACGCATGATTCCGGTTGCAATGATGAACTTTGGAAATTTACCAGTTGCAATACACGCAGGACAAACCATAGGACACATCGAGATGCTTGACGACAATGAGGTCGAGCTCTTGTACGACAGCAATAAGCGTCTACTCCAGCTCGGACCTCCCCAACACACTAAACAATGCAACCGCATAGGAATTACACGAGATAACGTGGTACAGGTTATAAACGACCAAAAGAAAACAATCGACCCGGAACGCTCCATCCAAGTACTGAGCAAGATCGATTTTGGACAGACCACACTTAACCCCTATGAACTGAAACAACTAAAGACGACCATCTCAGAAAACGCAGACATATTCAGTGTGCACCCATTCGACCTAGGTAGGTGTGGTGTGCACCAGCATCGGATAGTTACGGGGGACGCGAAACCCATAAAGCAAGTGCCCTATCGATTGGCACACTCTTTACGTGAACCCTTGAGGGAAGAACTAAACAACATGGTAGAAGCAGGCCTTATCACACCATCGGATTCGCCTTGGGGTTCACCCATAGTGTACGTCACAAAGAGTGACGGCACCTTACGTTTATGCGTAGATTTTCGCAAACTCAACGTAGTAGCCGAACGCGACTTGTACCCGTTACCCCGCATAGACGACATATTAGGATGCCTGCGAAATACAAAGTTCATGTCAAGTTTGGACCTCAACAAAGGATTTTGGCAACTAGAATTAGACCCTGAAACTAAGGAAAAGACTTCTTTTGTCACTGTCCACGGACAATATGAATACAATGTCTTACCCTTTGGTTTAAATTCTTCTCCAGGCGCCTTCCAAAGGTGCATGTCAATCATTTTAAAAGGCTTAGAATGGGAGAGATGCCTCATCTACATAGACGACATATTAGTTTTCTCACCCACATTTGAACAACACTTAGCAGATCTCATCACAGTCTTCGATAGGTTTCGTAAGGCCAACCTTAAGTTAAAACCCTCCAAATGCCAATTCGGACAGAAACAGCTAAAATACCTCGGACATATCATTAGCTCTGAAGGAGTAAAACCTGACCCTGAGAAAACTGCCGCGATAGACAATTACAAAAGACCTGAGACACTCAAACAATTACAGAGTTTCCTAGGACTTGTAGGCTATTACCACAAGTTCATACCACACTATTCCGAAATCTGCGAACCACTCAATGCTCTCCGACGTAAGGACAACGAATTCAAATGGACACCGCAATGCGAGGAAGCATTCGGAAAATTACGCAAAGCATTGGTACAAGAACCACTACTCATTTATCCGGACTTTTCCAAACCTTTCATACTACAGACGGACGCTTCGGGATACGCACTAGGAGCCGTACTCTCGCAAAAGACTGATAAAGGGACACTGCCTATCGCTTATGCTAGCAAATCACTAGTGGACTACCAACGCCGATACCCCGCTATTGAGACCGAAGCCCTCGCTATTCGATGGGCTGCTCTACATTTTAGGCATTACCTGCTTGGACACGAATTCCATGTTGAGACGGACCACAAGCCGCTTAAGGCGCTGTTCGAGAGACCACCGAGAAATTCACGCCTAGCTCAATGGCGAAATGAGTTGCTCATGGAATTCGGTGGATTCAACATTGAATACCGACCTGGTAAGGCCAATGCCAACGCAGATGGACTTTCACGCGATCCCCGACATGACGTGGACTTCTCCGACTCTGCTGACGAAGCCGATAACGACGAGCAGGACCATACTCGAATGGTTGCTGTAGCCGTGAAAGGACAGGATTATGGCAAGGGCAAAGCTCCTGCCAAACCGCCCCGTCGATTCCCCACTGAGGAAGTTTGGAAACGACTTACTCGACAACTCATGGGACTTCCCCCTGACGCTCCTGTCTCCCTACCACCTGAGTATGTTCGGGAACGCTTCTATCGTATGTTCGGAGGACCAGGATATGATCCTCTACCAGACCCAACGCGTTTCATTTTCTGTGGAGACATCGACGACCCATGGCCCGAAGGAGTCGAGATGCCTTGGAAGCGCTCGACCGCACCCGGACCGCCGACTGAACCAGCCCCGACTCGAGAACCAGTGAGTGACTCTGCCCCTGGAGGGGGGTGTGGGTGGGGGGTGTGTTGGTGGTTGGTGGGGGGTGTGTGGGGTTGTTTTTGGTTTTTTTGTTTTTTTGTGGTTTTTTTTTTTTTTTTTTTTTGGGGTGGTTTGGGTTGGTTTTGTGGTTTGTTTTGTTTGGTTTTTGGTCGTTGTTTGTTGGGTTTTGGGTTTTGTGGTGTGGGTTTTTTCGTTCGTTGTGTTCTGTGTTGTTCGTTTTTCTTTTCGTTGTTTGTTGCGTGTCTTTGGGTTGGGGGTTTCGTTTGGGGGTGGGGTGTGGTGTGTTTTTGGTGGTTTTGTGTTGTCGTGTTTGTGTTGGGTGTGTTTGTTTTTTGTTTTTTGTTGGCTCGTTCTCTGTGGGGGTTGTTCTTCGTTTCCCCCCTGGTTTCAGAATGCAGCATCATAATGATGTCCCATATGTGGTTTTCAGCTTATATATCGTATTTGTTTACTAGTAAAGCTATTCGTTAAATATTTGAATGCCCCGCTTTGTAACACACGATATTAATATACAACAGCTACTGAACCAACTTCTCCCCGAATATACTACTGATGTGCCTTCATAGCGAACATAGTACTACGCTTTTACTTAAACTTTACGTGTGTACGATTACATACACCACCAAAAAACGCCCCAGAAATAAAATTATATAAGTTTCACAAATGAAGATAAATTATAACTTTGCACAGCGCGTAAACGTGCACTTACTGTTGCTGCATTTATACATATTAAAAAGAAAACATATCAAATAAAAAACGTATTAAACAATAGGCGAAATTGCTGCAATTCGTATATTTCCTAACAAACAAAAAAGTCGTAGGGTGTCGTTTTGTATCTCGAGTAGGCCTTGCCGCGATACTGCTACTTTTTTTAAAACGCTTAAATATTCCAGGGCGTATTGAGCATGAGGCTCTCTTCGAATATAAACATAAAATCGGGAAATGGGTCCTCCATCTTTTCTGCGACATCCAATTCTATATTTACGTTCTTCCACGGGGAAAATTTTATGTTTATAAAGAAGAACTTCATAAAATTTATTTTTCTCCGTAACGACCCCACATCCGTCCCCTAATTAGCTAAAAAATGTGTAAAAAAGTGTAAAATACTGCTGATTTATATTACATTTGTAACCTGGAAGAATTATAAGTGACAATAAAGTAATCATGTCTCAAAGAAATGTCTACAAAATCGGGGAGTATGATTTTTATATTATAATTCTATGTAGCTTTGTGTTCTTGGGCCGGAATAAACTGAAGTCGTTAAATTTATATATTGGCTGGACATATTTTTTGCATAAAAGTTGCAAAATTGGTTCCACTCCAATTTCCGCGATTAGTTTACCTACATACCATCGAAAGAAGCCATACGATAAGTTTTTGATGTCATGTAGAGGGGAGGTTTTAGTACGGTTATATAATATAGTAATTTTGTTCTTGAACCCTGTGGACTGTATATACTAAATTCAAGTGATAAGAATTGCGTCAGATATATAAATATTTGGCATTAAATAAGATAATCAAAGCATTCCAAAATCCAAAACGTTTACCGCACGCAAATTTGTGGTCTCTACCGGTCCGATTATAAAGCAGGTGAACCGGGAAATACAACTATGAATTTATAAGTTGTACGTCGTTGTGAATGTGAACATGTTAAATGTGGACCGACCTTGACTTCCAGCGGGTTGTAAACCATGCAAAATATCTTATAGATACATATGAATTGTATGAATGTTGATATGTATATCTTCGTGGTTACGAGTTAACAGATCACTATGATACACAACTCTGCTTATTTGGTAGCAAAAGTTCTATGAAATATTTCATCCTTTTGGTATCTTTGTATGTCTATTAATGTGTACGTGTTTATATTTTCCTGTGTATTTTATGAGTATACGATGTACAAAGATTATTGAACATGGAGTTACATAATGCTTCCAGTATCTTCAAAAGGATATTTTATCGATCAACCACAGTTGTAATACCTGGGATGTGTCTCCGTGCGTTGGTTGAACGTAATGCTAATATTATCATCGATGATGTTGTGCCTAAAATAGTGACGTTCACGCTATCTTGTCATTACGCACATACGATTGTTGGCGAAAAGGGTTATTTTTCTTTTGGTCACTAGTAAATAGGCCAGTATCTACGCCACATCATAGTCCGACGGTGGTTTGTTCAATTACTACGTGCACATATTGTTACCACGGTATATGCGGCAGGTGTAAACTTTTAGAAAGAACGATTGGCGTGATTTGTTATTAGTTTGGTGCAGCATGGCGGTGGTGGTTAAAAGTGCGGTGATTGATTGGTTTCAACGTGGTAGACGATAGACAATGGTTAAAAACTATTCCGTTAAAAGAAGACCCAGATTGTTAATAATAATATTGCTGGATAATGAATGATTGCTTTGATTTATTCGTTGATGATTGACTTTTGAATGAATGGTCTCATTTGCTTGACTGTTGTATGCAATATGAATAGTGGCGCATTAACAAAGTTTAGGAAAATTTGAGGACAAATTCACGACTCGCACGCTCAGAAAATGACCCAGAAAGTTGGTTTTGTCCTGTGGTTTCTTTATTTAAAGATGATGACCTCTTGTGTAATTGACACAAGGCCGTTCGAAAAGATCCCTATATCCAGTAGAAAAATTTTAATTGATTTGAAAACCACTAGTAAATCAGCGTGCAGACGTCTCAACTCCAAGGGCTTTAGGTTAAGATATTTGAGTCTCTCTAAGTATGGGGTGTGCGGTGGGCCTGCTCGGGCGAAAATACGTCTAGTGAAGTATGTTTGAACAGTTTCCAGTTTATCAATGTTTCCTACTGCACATGTAGACCACGTAGGCGATGCATATTCTAAAATGGGAATTACATAAGACATATACGCAGTCAATATCACATGAACATTACAGTTTATAAAACAACGAAATAAAATGTTAATAATGCGATAGGCATTTTGACATATAATGTTGCAGTGAATGTCTGGCTTTGGCAGATTAGACACAGAGACCCATAGGTCTTTTAAATGAGTGTTTCTAAATTGTGGTTTCCTATTTGATAATCTGTCTGTGGGTTTCCAAAGCCTATGTGAAGTACTGTACAATTAGCGTGCGGCAAGCAAAGTTGTCATTTTCTATTCTACCCAAGAATCGACATAACTCATAGCTTGGCTAAGTTCATCAGCCGCTATGTGCGGATCTGTAAGTTTTAACTTAACATAGAGTTTCAGGTCATCAGCATATCATTTGCAGTGTACGTTATTTAAATCTACAACAAGATCATTTATGTATAAAACAAATAAAGTGGGACCAAGAACGCTGCCCTGAGGAACGCCAGAGGTTATATCATGTTCTTCCGAAAAGCTATGGTTTACCCTTACGTAGAATTTTCGGTCAGTTAGGTAAGCTCTAATCCATTCTAATAGATAACCGCTTATGCCATACTTAGATAGCTTTAGCAATAATTTATTATGGGAAACGGTATCAAAAGCTTTTGCAAAATCAAGGTAAACTATATCAACGTAGTTTCCCTCATCAGCCACGGTGCACTGATGCTTCATGCACTGGAGCAGCTGAGTACAAGTTGATTTGTCTGATACAAATCCATGTTGGACCGGATAATGATGTTATTATGAGCAAGAAAAGACATGATTTGGTCGTTTACGGCATATTCCATGATTTTGCTACAGTTTGATATCAATGATATTGGGCGATAATTGAGGGGGTTAGATGAATCTCCCTTTTTATACACTGGCACTACGCATGCTGAAAGCCATGGTTTTAGCAAGCTGGCATTGACAAATGATTGTTCGAGAATGTGTGCCAGTGGGAAACAAAGTGAATTTCTCGGATTTTTAAAAGGAAAGCGGGTAACCCATCTGGCGAACGGCATATTTTAGAATTTAGTTTACTCATGTACCTTTGTACAGTTTGTCGCGAAAAAGTAGCCCAAGTTAGGGTTGATTGGTGGCTGTTTTATTTACCTAGCAAACAGGAAAATTTTTTTATCAAAATAAATTTTCTAAACATGTACGTTTCGATTCTAAAAAATAAATAAATGTTTTAGCTAAAAAAGACGTTCCACTTCTCGGAAGGGGGATAGTGTAGTGTTATTTAATTTTCTTCATTTATATTCATTTTGATTTCGATTTTTCCTTGCTGTTTTCTGCTTTTCCATATTCTAAAACTAATGCTCCACAATTCCGTAATTCGTTCACCTGACGGAATATGCGAAGTTTTATTGAAAATATTACATCTGCTGAGTGCTGATTTCACTTTGCTTTACTCAAAAACTATATCATTGCTCTTTAATAAAACGTTATGAAAAATAGTATAATGTACTTCAATATGTTATGCATATGGATCACGTTGTTTAATTTAATATGCAACCGCTACGAGTTTCCTGATGGGCTAACCCACGAAACCCCTTTTATTTTTCGGATAAAATTGCGTTATTTCAGCACAGCTGTTAATTTATGGTCTAAAGACATGGCATTTATAGCTTCCGTAAGTGTCAAAATTCGAGCACATAATTATTTGTTTAAAGTATTTAAAGCTATTCTGGAAAAAGACGTGTGTTAAACGGAACGAAGTAGTTGTTTAATCATTCAGGGCTTATGCTTTGGCAACAACTGCTGAAAATGTAACAAAATGGGAAACAGAATTCACTTCTCAATAACTTTGAAACCAGTTGAAATACTATTTCCAATACACATGCTTATATAAAATTTAGACTGGAAATAATTAAAGAGAGCTAAAATGTCATAGAACGAGTCCAATAACCTTTGGCAAAGTAAAAATATTTAATTAATTCTCAGTAGAAAATTAGTTAACAAAATATAATGACAAACACGTGACTTCCCATTATATATTTGATATGTTTTGTGCTGGATATGTCTGACCGAATAATTAAAATCAGCTTTAGATAAAATATCTGACATGGTGTAGTTTGTATCAAAATATGAGTATCTCAAATTTGACTTGGTAAAAATAATACTTCTTCCGAACAGAACAGAGAACCGAACCTACACATTAAGAATTATAAATTGTAGCACCGTGTGCTATAAAATGTAATATCTACATAATCTTATTCCGTGACTCGGAATCTTAGCTGAATCGAGTGTTTTTCGTGTGTTACAGTTTCTTAGAAGTAGTAATAATGCTTAATCTCAATAGATTAGTGTAATATGCATTGGCTACAAAAATAATTTAATTGGGAAGCTTTCAGAGAGATGTCACTATACGGTGCAAGCTTCTCATTTTTCCTGAATTGGAAACACTCCGTGTACGTAAAAAGAGAATAGACAAATTTGTCAATTATTATTTGATGCTTCACGCGCACCGCTGGGTTTCGACAATTTTATATTATTGTCGTATATGTTTCTATATGGTTGTTAATGTTTGTGAACCTACATAGTCTTGACATTGGCATATAAATTCATCGTTTGTCAATTCACATCAGTAGAATATACCGCATAGCAAGTATACCATCATCTTTTCTTAGTGCCATGTTAGTTATATATTGATTTTATATGTTAGGAGCAACATAATTTGATTGGAACAAAAAACGTTCCAAATGTGAAAATTGAGGTGCTGGTGGGAGTGGAACCCGTAGGTTATGGATTGGTAGGATGTGACAGAGTGCTAGACCACTCGCCCACGTTTTAGTAAACTTGCCCTGCATTGTACTGCGGGTCGTTTGAACCGCGGTTCGGGTTTTTTAAAGAAGTTTGAAACACAGCAGATATTCTAATCTTAGTAATTTAGAGTGCATATGAAGTTATTACCAGCAAACAGGACTAACATGGCAGATATAAATACGGAAAGCTAGCTACCCGAATGATGCGAATAGAGCCAGCAAAATCGATACAAAAGCATTACATTCATGGAAAGACTGTTTTTGTGTAGAGCACTTCGCATATGTTAGCACACACGTCTTTGTAGTTTGGTCTACCAACGAATAGATCATAAAGATTGGTGCAGCAGTCGTTTAGTTTACTCAAAGCTTGCGCAACAGCAGATAAACAATTAATGGTTGCTATTACCTAGGGTAAACCCAATGCTAAAAACTTTTTATGACGTAACAGCACACGAGCAAATCATTAGCCAAAAGTCTTAATCCATACGTACGTATGCTATAACACTATTATATCATTGGAATTTGATGTTTGCTATTGAGGGGTAACAGTTAAATTAGAATCCTCTTACATCGAAATTTCAAAACAGCTTCCGTCAAGTTATGCTGTCTGAAAATCTAATCTAGGAATTATTTCACATAGATAATTTGTCTTCTATATCGACATTAACCATATTATTATTGAAAATTATGTCGATTTGTTGCGGATGGAGCGTGTCAGTAAACTTGGGAAATAAAATGCTAAGCTACGATTTGAATCAGCAAAGCTCTCGTATATTTGAGTTATGGTTTGTACGTTTCGCGCGAGTTAAAATACTTAATAAATAAATAATCTCTAAGCGGTAGGTAGTCTAACTGCCCCACTGAATCATCCACTCCCCTAAATCCCACGAACCCATGGATTTTGAATATTATGTATTATATTTTATAGATACTATATAATCGAAAGAGTATGGTATAAAAGTGTGTAAAGGACGGGTGTCTATAGGGGAGTATTGCTTCTACAGCGTCGGACCTCGCTAAGCCATATATTTATCATCGCTCCGCGACGCCATGCAGTCTCGCCACGGCACTAAACTAAAAATTATGAGGTAAAATTGGGATAAAAACGAGAAAAAATCTGATTAAATTGAAAAAAACATTGGTTGCCTACCCTCTGCCACACTTGTCAGATAACCACCACAGCGTTTTGCCTCACCCTCGCCGGAAATATCTACACCCCAACTTTGTAGACCAATTATAGTCAAACAATTGAGTTCCATATAACGTCAAAATTGTACCTATATAAGTGTCATTTTGTCTAAGGCTGTGAAATTTACGGGCACACATTTTCGATTACTTAATTTTATTATCTGAACATACAAATAATAAACCATCAAAAATTTTACATCTCAAGCTTGATACTATCACATGCTTTAAAATGAAGCAAAAACAATGCCTTTGCCTTTTATGTTGTTAAACTTTTGTGATAGCTATTTATATCACACATAGGTTATATACAGGAGGTTTTGTATAATTTTTGATTGCTTACTTATACTAAAAACAATTTAAGTATCCTTAATTAGTACCGTCAGCACATTAACAGTAGTATTTCCATGATTTTGAGATAATCTTTAAAAATTGACGTTATATAAAATCATTTTTGATATGTTAGAAAAACATGGGTTGAGCATTTGTAGCATTCCTAGCATTTGTAAACAAACAGATATTTTCGAAGAGGCAAAAGTTAAGATCTCTCACCGTACTATACCACAATAAATTTGTAAGTGATTTGATGTGGAATTAAGAAAATTGATTAGGTTATTAATAATAAAAAAATTGGCTGAATCATATTCGTCTGCGTTGATAACCATCCGCTCTGTAATAAATGATTAAACCTACCTAAAAGCAATGTAAAAAAATTGTAGAAAATGGTTCTATGACACTGGTTACCGGGCTTCTTTTAATCTGGACTAGTCTGTTACGGCAACAACAAATCTGACATGATACTTGTGCTTATGATTGAGATGGTGCCATGCAATGTTTGGAAAGAAGTTTATCTTAATTCTTAATCGACAAATTTTAGTGTTTAGCGTTTATGTTTTCATGCAATTTTTGTAATATAGTACGAAATAACTTTATTGCCCATCGCAGAGTCATGTATTTTCGAACGCTTGACTTCGCTAGTTCATTTTCTTTTTCCCGTTTCAAAGCTTGAATTCGCTAATGCATGAGTAAACTTAAGGTGCGCCCCTTACCATTCTCTTTTGACAAAAGCGATTGCTATTCAGTTGTTCCCTGAACACAAATTTCATTTTTGCGTTAAAGAACAGAAGTTAGTCCGTTTCATATTCCTTACATTATAATTTCAAAATGTTCGCGAACACATTGGTGTTAAAGTACAGGGGCCAAATTGGATTAGCTAATGGCGTTATGGAACAGAAAAATGTCTAAATTGGATGCGGCTGTTGAAATCCGAGTTTTGTTCGCTAACAACGTTTTGTATATGATGTCAAACGAGGATGGTTGGGGGCGCATCTTAAGTTTACTCTTTCATAAATCATTTCATTATTACCGTCAAAACATGCCGAAATGATTTTATTTTGAAATAAATGAAAATCTGAAATGGCAGTAAAAATTATATTTATTTGGTTTTATTTCGAGAGTGCCTATTAATTTAAGACTCGTAGACTATGGAAACATGACATGGAATTAAATTATCAAATTCTCGATTAAATATAGGAAATTTACACTTAAAACATTTAATATTGAATTTTTTTCATTACTGTGTACAATAGAAAACGTGTGAAGAGGTTTTCAATTTCTTCGCTCAGTGTCATGAACCAACGGATTGTCGTAGCCACAGTATTTGTCGGAAGCCTCCGGTAGTAAAGGCGCATGGTCAGGCTTAGAGCCTCGATGTTTGCCTCGGCTTAAGGGACGGTCTAATGTTGCATCGAGTTTAGCAGCACAGTCGTTAATAACTGCAATAAAACAATAAATAAGAATTAGACTAGTGACGAAGCGCAGACTGCATTATATTGAAATTATGAAAGAAACTATCGCAGAACTTCTCATGTCCTCAAAATTTTGTAAGTTATTCTCAATTTCTGTGTTACATAAAATTCAACCGTTTTAACAATTTCTTTGAAAAATCTAATTAAATTAGTTCAGCTTCTACAAATATTAATTTATTTAATTAATTTTACTCATTTATTTGATTAGTTTAATTAGTTTATTAACTTAACTTTAATATAATTTCATTATTTATTTACTTAATTAACTTAATTTACTTAGTTAATTAAATTTATTTCCTAATCAAGGCATTTTCGAACGATTCAGTCTTCGAATTGTAATGGCTAGATTCTGTGCCACCAACAGTCTTGAATGATACACTTAAGGACTGGAATTGATTAATATTGGCAAAAAATTTTTGTGGTTGGACGAACAGGCATCTATCCCCATGGATACATATTTGGCTCCCACCAACTCCCTGGTTAGCCTATGTTTAATATCCTGAAAGAACAGCGCCAACACATGCGTTTTCACCATTTAGTTTTTCCAAAATATCAACCTTTCCATTGCTTGAATTTATTTGTGTATCGTAGAATATTCGACAAACTCCCTTTTTAATTTTCAGCTGATTTTTAAGACAATATTTTTATATTTGGCTTTGAGTGCTGCAGCTTGTTGAAGCAGAGCAATCGCAGAGTGCAGATTATCCAATGAGGGTGCTATTTGGGGAAAAATTTTTGTCTCTCGGTGTAACTTATAATTCATCTTTCTTTGTGTGAATGGATCTCGATAAAATTTTTATTTGATAGAAAATGTAATGACACGCCTTTTAGTTGACTTCTAAGACTCTCCGACCCCGTCTTGCGAGTCAAAATGCTAAAATTAATGGTTTTTTACCAAATATTGACATTTTCAAAAAAATAGCAACACACATAATGCACCGCATTGGCTACACGGTGTCTGTTACCATTAATTTGCAAATAAAATTAATTTGAAAAAAATTGAAGGTGGAATGAATTTCCGAGGACATCAATGGGTTAGCCAGTTAGTCAATGGGTAAATGGGTTAGGTCACGACATCGAACGATACTTGTCCGGCAGATTCTACTGAAATTTACCAGAGGCGATTTGTGCGGTAAGTTTTCCTTGGCTTAGTGTTGATCGAATTTATAAATCGTTACGGTAACAAATCTAGGGATGCTCTGAAAATGGTACCGTTTTTTCATCAGCAAGAATGAATAGTGAGTTCGGTGATTTGCTGGCTGTTTTCGAGACGGTATGGTTCACGTGTTCGTTGCTACTATAAGATGGACATGATGCTTGCGAAATAATACTCTACACTGGAAACAACAATGGTGCGGTTTGTGTAATGAACATCGCTTAGCTTCAATTAGAAGTATTCTTTACGCTTGCGATCCATCAGTATTATAACGCCTCTCTAAATATTTGCACAGTTGTACTAGCTACGTCAGCAGCGAACGGCTAATTCAGCCAGCTCTGACTCTAAACACGTATCAACGCACATCTAGGGATAAAAACATCACTCACTAGCTTCGCATTAAGTGACGAAGCACAAATTAATGGTTTTTACTTACGATGAAGTCATCGATTAAATATGGTTAGAGGCACAATCCTAAAATAGCACTGTCTTTTAAATAATTTTGGGACGCGTTCAAGGCATTGTTTGACTGAAAATAGTTTATCAAGCCAAGTCTTCTGTCGGAATTTGGTAAGCAAGCCGACCCAAGAAAATTATGTCTCATTCTCCACTCTGTTAACTAACTTAATCATTGAAACTCAAATAATTATCTATCAGTAAAAAAGACTACTTCCAAACATAAAACATACTCGATTTATGGCTTTCAGTTAGCTTCAACTGCATATTCTGATACCGATTGCCACGGTCAACAATTTTAGCATCGATAGCGTTTGGGCATCGTCGTTGTTGTTGGTTGCGGCGAACACGGCATCCATAGCGACGAATCACGATTAGTAGAAAGCAGAGTGCTGAGCAAAATGCCAAAAATGCAATCGCTGTCGACAAATAGAGCTTGCGATACAGCATACGAATGAAGTGTCTGGCACGTTGGTGGAGAAGTTCTGCTAAGAAAAACAAAATAGAAACTCCAGAATTATAATTTCCAGTTTACACCACAGAGCGATTCGGTGAGTACATACTCTCGTTGGCTTAACAATACTAGAAACAACAGCGATGTAGCTAGTTTTTTAGTTTACTTGTAGCGTTTGTCAGCATACCCTTTTGCAGTAGCAATGCTGCCGTCGTAAATACATATCGTTGTTGGGAGTTTTTGTTTTATCAAGAAGTACTGCGCATCGTTGAATTTGATACGATCTCTAAGGGTGCGTTCACACGTTCAAATTGTTACCACAACATCCGAGTGAACATTTATTCAAAATTTGAGCAACATTTGAAAGCATGTTTTCCTTAATTTATGCCATTTCGACAAACTCCAATGTGTAAACACTATCTTTGCTCTCGAAGAAACAAGTAATAGTTGTAGCATAGGGAGCAGTGCGTTCAGTGATTTGTACGCACGATTGTGACGAGTGCGATAGCGCGAGTTTGAAAGAGTTCCCTGCGTACACATGTTAGAACGCACTGCTGCCTATACTCCAACTGACTTGTTATATAGCTAACCGTGCATTCAGACATTTGAATGCACGGCTTTCACTATATAGACTATATTACAGTTATATTAACAGAATAAATGGGAAATTTTAAACAAAATTTAAAAAGTACGACAAAAATACACATTCCAATTTTACAGATGCACAATTTGAGAAATTTTACAATACAGATTGCTGCCAACTTATGTTCAAACGTTGGTGAAATTATAAGCACATTTCAAACATAAATATAGACCTGCCAATGCACCTTATAATGCTAAAACTTACTCAGCGAGAATCCGAGACTAAAAGGATTTAGTATAAAAGTGAATGGAATAATGTTCGCAAGTAATAGCACAAGGATACACCGTGATGATTTTCACTCATCTCTCACCTCTTACCCTGTTATTACTTCCGAAATTATTCAATCGATCAATGTTCGCATGTATTAGCTCTAGGATGCACCGCGACGATTTTCACTCGTCTCTCACCTCTTACCCTGTTATTACTTCCGAAATTATTCAATCGATCAATGTTCGCATATATTAGCTCAAGGATGCACCGTGTCGATTTTCATTCGTCTCTCACCTCTTACCCTGTTATTACGTCCGAAATTATTCAATCGATCAATGTTCGCATATATTAGCTCAAGGATGCACCGTGTCGATTTTCATTCGTCTCTCACCTCTTACCCTGTTATTACGTCCGAAATTATTCAATCGATCAATGTTCGCATATATTAGCTCAAGGATGCACCGTGTCGATTTTCATTCGTCTCTCACCTCCTACCCTGTTATTACTTCCGAAATTATTCAATCGATCAATGTTCGCATGTATTAGCTCTAGGATGCACCGCGACGATTTTCACTCGTCTCTCACCTCTTACCCTGTTATTACTTCCGAAATTACTCAATCGATCAATGTTCGCATGTATTAGCTCTAGGATGCACCGCGACGATTTTCACTCGTCTCTCACCTCTTACCCTGTTATTACTTCCGAAATTATTCAATCGATCAATGTTCGCATATATTAGCTCAAGGATGCACCGTGTCGATTTTCATTCGTCTCTCACCTCTTACCCTGTTATTACTTCCGAAATTATTCAATCGATCAATGTTCGCACGTATAAGCTCAAGGATGCACCGCGACGATTTTCACTCGTCTTTCACCTCTTACTCCGCTATTGCTTCGGAAATCAAGCAATCGATCATAGTGTAAGCTTTGTCGTGTATAGGGTTTCTACCTCCTTCTAAAGAGAGCATATATTTTATGACCAAAAAATGTTGAAAATGCTAAAGATCACTAAAGTCCACAATTATCGTCAGTTTCCGGTTGGCGCGGAGTTATCCTCATGTTTACCCCAAAGTCTACCGCATAAAACCATTGATTAGTACATAATTTAGTTTGCATGCGCAGTTTGAGGGAACAAAGGAAGAAAATACTCGTTTTCGGGACAGAACCCATTTTAATTTAGATTTGTTATCTCAAATATACATAAGTTCAGAACAGAGCCAAATTATCACAGGATAGGACTTTGAAGGCCTATGATGTCTCAGGATCTTAATAAGTATGGTACAAATACTGTGCCTACGTCCAAAAGTTTAGAGAATAAGAATACAGGGATCAAATGTGTTCTTTTCTGGGCACTGTCCTGGACAAAAGTATGGGGCACTTACTTGCGAGTACGTAACGATAGAACAAACTTCGAATAACGTGCAAGCGAGAAGTGAGTGGTGTTTGCGAACGGATTTCGAGTAAACTGTGGGTAAATTTAGAGTTAATTCCGAGTGAGTTACAGTTATACGGATGTAATTTGATAAAATTAACATGCAGGGTTCGTTGTTTTTTACACGGTGATTATATGAATTGAAATAAAACTAATTCTAGTTAGTACGACGAATTTTCGAGAAGCCAAATGTGCTTAAATTTTTGTATTTACAACGCAAAATTTAATACCCAAAATGTTAGGAGAACGTGAATGAAGAACAGTAAGAAAAGCGCTGCGAGTATAAAACTCGAGTGATTTTCGAGAAAAATGCGTCCGACTAAAGAGTGCGAGTGTACTCTTACTTTTGTACAAGACTGTTAAAGTTGTAAAACACCTTAGGTATCATAGTATATAACTGCATAAAAACATAGACCAAATTTGATGAAATTGCTAGTGAATGATTCAGACGATAGATAGAGTTAAGCGTTAAGCTAAGTAAAATTTCGCACGGATGGTTTCAGCGCAAAAGAGTGAGATTTGAGGTGATAGCTGTCATCATTAACTAAGTTTAGAATAGCAATACCTAATTGGTTGAAGTTTTCAAGGTTGATACTTGTGTCTTGTGCTCATATTTCTAAAAGATGCATTTGATGCTTGTAACTTTTAGTAAAATATCCCTATCAATGTCACAAATATTCTATTTTATAAGGTAAAACATACGCTTCTCTTCCGCAAGGGTTTCCACGTGTCCGACGAACATAGGACTATCATTGTGACTATGAAAATCAGTTGGATGTTTTGATGTTTGGATATCAGCTTTACGGTTGACATGGTTTGGAACAGGTTTGATCGGAACCATATCGTTTTTCAGCAATTCCACATCGTCCATTATCATATTTTCAAGTTGCTTGATATCCATTTCGTTATTCAATTTGGGCTTATCTTCAAAGAGTCCAGGAAGTTGAACAGATGGGTACTTATCGAGTTTTCTTGGTGGTTGAAGTACATCGTCTGTAAATTGTTTCCAATCTTCGGATTTCGTCCAAATAATCGGTCTTTTGGTTGAAGTTTTGCTTTTTCTTTCACTAAGTTTTGAGGTCTTGGTTTCCGATTTAGCACCACGTGTGATCGTTGATCTTGATTTATGGTCGTGCTTAGCAGCGTCATGCCTACTCAGTAGCACAGCCCAGTCGTCTGACGTAGTGCTATCGTCAGCACTGTCGATCCCAGCCAAATGAGGTTCAATAAGCAATTCATTGTCTACCATTAAATTAGCAACATCCAATGAATGCTTGTTCTTGTCAGACGTTATCTCTCGATCTTCTTTATGACTATTTTTAGTCGGCTTTTCTTGTATATATCGACCAAAAATGTTGATTTCTTCACTCAAATCCGGAAGATTCTTGTGCCGATTTTGTTTTAAAAGTCCTTGACTGTCAACCCAATCCATATAACCAGGACTATCTAAGCACTCATCTGCAAATTGAGACCATTTCGGGCTTTTAGCATAGAGTACCAGCTTCGAGCAGGACACACATATCGTATCCGAATAGCGTGTACATTCATTTTTCGTGTATTCCATTCCACGAAAGCATCGTGTACAAGGAAGACACGAACTGGTATGAGGACTTTTTGGTGTGAATGTACCGTGACGACAACGCTGGCATTCCACATGATCGCCCGATGCCATGGAAATAACACCCCAGCCTGGAAGACATGTGGTACCAACGATGATTGTGTCGTGTATCGTAGTAGTTCTTGAGCGAGGTTTTGCCGAAGTCTAAAGCATTAAAACCGATTTTTATAGCAGTTGAAACTGTAGTTATTTACTTTCGGATTTCCCATAATAAAGTCACAAACATAGCGTGCCTTTTATGTGTGTTGCTGTAATTGCATTAAAGAAATGTTTAGCAATGTAACTTCAAAGCCGGAGTACTGTACTCAAATGTGAGGGAGGGAGCACTGCAGAAAAATTAGGGAAAAGTGAGTCCTTCTCCTGCTGCTGCGCCCCTCTATAACCTAAACTATTTATTTGGCACAATGTGACGAAGGCTTAGTCAACTGATTTCGTTTAAAACTGGCGTGGCCTGAGACTTAAGATATTGTATAGGCTCAGACTTATTGACGATTCCTATCTTTGTTGAACGTTTGCGTTGCCGATATCCATCAAAAATTCGTCCGACCGTGATTGTTTGTTTTGTTTTTGTGATTTTTCTGTTGTCAAGTAGTTAGAAACATGTCCCTTATTGTTTCCTTTTGATTTTCAGCTAGTTCAGTTACGAACATAATTCGGGACTGAAGCTTTACTTTAGGCAATCAGATTGCTTAGGTGCCAAAGAAAGCAATCTCCATATTGTCGGATTTTAAGGTTATACGTAAAACTATAAACGAATGCCGCGAAACATAGATACCATTTGTATGTTTTCGGCTTCCCGCTCAGTTGTACTTTACAGCGAAATACTTATATTTTGCTTTAGTAGGCATCAGATACTCAGCTTCCGTTTTTGATAGAAAATTTTCATTCTTCACTAAAAATGGTGCGCTATATTTTTGAAAAAACGTTTAAATCACATAACCTTTGGCTATCCTAAAATTCAGTAATATATTTCATTTTAAAATTTGCATTTCCAAATTCCTATTTCGTATCCCTGATCACTAAATTTTAGATAAAATGCAGACAAAAGGATCTTGAGATTTATGTGATTATATATTTAGTGATGTTTTTAGAACTACTTTTGTGTTCGCCATTCCCATGCAAAGTCTTCTCGTTACACAAAAATTCACCCCTGCGTGGTTTAGATAACGCATCCATATAATTTAAACTGTTAAGATATTATAAAACTCTATAGTTTTCATAAAATCCTTGTGTTTTTAAGCATCTTCATTTTAGAAAATACCCGTAACAATGGCCCCATATCTGTTTTGTAATTCCTATTATAAAATCTTATAAAATAATATCCTTGTGTTTTTAAGCATCTTCATTTTAGAAAATACCCGTAACAATGGCCCCATATCTGTTTTGTAATTCCTATTATAAAATCTTATAAAATAATATCCTTGTGTTTTTAAGCATCTTCATTTTAGAAAATACCCGTAACAATGGCCCCATATCTGTTTTGTAATTCCTATTTCGCTATCTTTTGTATATGATTTGCCGTGTATTGCTTTATCATTTATTAGTCCGATCAAGCGATGCTGAATTTACGGGTGAAAGTGGATTTAGCCTTAAGTGTATAACAAATAATGTATTATCAACATGCTGCTGTGACCTAAAATTTATACTGCTTAACAGTGAAATTCTTATTTTTCCAGTATTAGAAAAATGGGTTTAGCTAAAACAATACACGGTCGTACCTTGAGATAGTGCAGTCTATTAATCTTTGGCCATGCACAACGAATCGTTATATATATACAAATTGCTCATGAGAAAAATGGGTTTAGCTAAAACAATACACGGTCTTACCTTGAGAGAGTACATCTATTAATCTTTGGCCATGCACAACGAATCGTTATATATATACAAATTGCTCATGAGAAAAATGGGTTTAGCTAAAACAATACACGGTCGTACCTTGAGATAGTGCAGTCTATTAATCTTTGGCCATGCACAACGAATCGTTATATATATACAAATTGCTCATGAGAAAAATGGGTTTAGCTAAAACAATACACGGTCGTACCTTGAGATAGTGCAGTCTATTAATCTTTGGCCATGCACAACGAATCGTTATATATATACAAATTGCTCAGTGTGCTCAGAAACATGCCCTCGGTTCTCGGGTGCTTGATACATATTTAGAAAAGAAATCTTACTGATGCATCTCTTAAAAACATTTTCGAATCCGATTCCAAAAAATAAATAGCCATTTTAGTGGATTGAAAAGAAACCAAGCAGCTTCATGCATCTCAAGAAATGTTCAAAAACAAACAAATAATAACTCACGTTCACAGTAAGAAATCCAAGACACGTAGATAGTAACCAGAGTAGCTTCATAAAATTCGCCATAGCTGTTTGTTGAATTTTATAGGCCAAATATCAACTTCCTTTGTTTCGCGTTTGTCAAAACAGTATGATACTTTCGTAATAGTCGGCGTTTTATTGGAGAAATAAAATTGTAAATAGCAGTAAAATTAACGGGAAACAAGTGATTAAACTGACAGTACAACCTGTATATAATGGCAAACAGTAAAACTTTAATAATGCTAAGTCCACGACGGGTCAAAGATAGCGCAGCTTGTTGTTTTGAATTGATTACCCAAAAATGTAGATATAAGCAGTATTTACTTAGGAGCTTACAATTGATGTTTGCTTGCAATGCTTAACCATATATATCGTCCGCATGTTTTAAATATTTATCTGCTATACAACAGACAAGAGCTGTATTTAATACTTAAACATAAGACACTTATAATATTGCTTTCCAGCAAAAACACGTAGATTATAAGAAATAGTCTTTTTTAAATAGTCATTAATACCGTTAAGTGAACAGGCAAATAAATTACTGACTAATATATGTCCAGGACATTCAATATTCGTTTTGGCAGTTTAGTTAATATATTGCAAGGTAAAATAATTGCAGTAGGTAGGAAAATTCATCGATTCAAACATATGATTTAGGCAAACCAAAATATTAAAAAAATGTTGAAAAACAATACCGCCTGCTCTGATTAAAAATTTCATTGGATCGGTGACCAAAAAAACAGTCGATGCTGTCGATGCTGATATCCCAAATCGTTATTAAATATTGATTACTTATTAAATAACGTATATTAGTAGTAGCAGTTGCTGCATTTTTTGTTAGTCTGAAGTGCTTGTTACTATTACTGACCATTTACGAACCAGCGGCTGAATCGAAGGCAGAACATTCTGTTTTGCAACCAACGTATTGCAATAATTATTACTGTTTAGCAACGCTAAAATTGTTTATGTTCCGAGTTTTCAATATATATACAATTTTATTTATGATTAATTATAATATATATATGTTGGACTGATGATTATTTATATATTAGCAATACGTAACTGAACGAGTAA
>JASANE010019756.1:0-13710 GCA_030248225.1 Trileptium ribeirensis | reverse complement strand
TTTTACGCTTTCTGTATTTGATGAAAATGCAGTAACACATAGCAATGCACTTAAGATTTGTTTTCATTTTAGCTATACAAATAGAAGTATTAAGCACAGGCAGAGTTGGAAACTGTTGCTTCTTTATAATGTATGAGTTGCTAATGTTATAGTATTTTACTAATGTTTGGAAATTAGCAGCATTTTTTATAATGTAAACAAGATCGTTAATTTCAGATTTGAAACCAATCCCATATTTGCCATTAAATTAAAATGTTGCTTAATTTTATGTGTATTTGCTCTCAATAATTAATGTTTGTGTATTTTGTCACGTTATAACCTGCATAAATTTGACACAATACGTTAAAGTTTATGAATTTGCGCGTTAATTTAAAATGCAAAATTTTTAAAATTTTAGTAATCACTTCTCTCTACACTTTATTATAAGGTTATCAAGTCTCACATACGATATTTAATAATCATCACGTAAAAGATTTTTTGCAGGCTTCTTATAATCGGAAAGATTGGCGGCCCAGAATTTGGAACATTTTTAGTTTCACCTTGTACGAAACGCGTACCCCATCACAAAATTTCGGGCTCTACGTGCTTTAATTCGCTTTGGTAATTTTGCCTTCCCACCGGCAAAGCATCAGTTCATAGTAAACTGGACAATAGAATTTTTGTAAAATTCTATTTTGTAGCGAAATATTTGATAGGTAATACGAAAATTAGTGCTCTGGGAAGTTTTTTATGCGTCTATACAACGTGCTCCTATATAATACCTCTGCTCTTGTGTCACTTAATGCGCGATTCACATAATAATGCTCGCAAACTGGATAAAATTTTGGTTCCGGCACTAATGGGTGCGTAAGTATCATGATTCAGTAATGAAAAATAATGCGGCTTTCAAGAAATAATGAGCACACCGACTCTAAAACTTGTGCTACAGACGATCCGGTCTTCTGGATATTAATGTTGTAAAGAAGCGATCGCCCATAACAAATATAAAAACTTCAGCGTTTGTAATATTGCTACGCACGATCGATTTTTATAGTAAATGTTATAAACGACCGATCGTCCATAATCAATATTACAAACACTTTGAACGTTTTGAATATACGCTGAAGACTAAACTATTCCTTAAAATTTCTTGGCACCTAAAACTGTGTTAGTTCGCAAACACACCTGAAGCAGAGCAACAGGAGATTCATCGAAGGCTGTTATTAAGTTTAGTCAGCTGTGACAGTCTTTTGTTTGGTGTACATATATGCTAACCTGAAACCTCTGAAACTCCTGACGCCTTATAATGCTGATCCGACACATGTGAAACAACACTACCAACGTATTCTAAGTCTCACTATTATTTGTAAGCTTGGAAAAGTTGGAACCCAAATATAACAAGTTCAGGATAACCACTGGAGAATATGAATATTAATATGTAATAAAATCCAACGTAAGATAAATGCGTCATAAGAAAAATTTTTTATGGTTTTTGTAATCCTATTATTTGTAAGCTAGGAAGAGTTGGAACCCTAATATAACAACTTCAGGACGACCACTGGAGAATATGAATTTTAATATGCAATCAAAACCAACGTAAGATAAACGCGTGATAATAAAAAATTCTATGCTTTTTTGTAATGCTATTATTTGTAAGCAAGAAAGAGTTGGAACCCTAATATAACAACTTCAGGATGACCACTGGAGAATATGAATTTTAATATGTAATCAAATCCAACGTAAGATTAACGCGTCATAAGAAAAAATCCTATACTTTTTTGTAATCCTATTGTAGCAAAGCTAGTCCTAATAACTTTCACCAAGAACCCGTACGATGTATAATGTAGCACTCAGGACCTGGGACTCAGCTTACCACACAAGCTTAGTATGAACCTCCAAGAAATATCAAGGACACAGGACTCTCTGAGCAAAATCAGTCACGGCTAAGTTAACTAATTCAATCTTAATCACAGAAAGCTAGGACACACACTCACTAAAACCTCTCTTATTATTGCCCCAAGGTTATTACTATGGTCGAAAATAAAACAACAATTGAAACGGTGAGAGCGACCGCAAGGTCTGACAGTACTGCAGGGCAACCACAGTTAAAATTCTCACAAGTTAACAAAGGGAATAAGCGCCCTCCCAACAAAATCTACCTTGTAATATAGGAAGGGAATGATCGTCCTTCCTCAAACAAAAGATTATTGCTAGTGTAAAATAATCGAAGAGCTACTTACCAGCTGCGGTTTCTTCGGAGATTAACTCACCGAGTGAACCATGCAACTGGCTTATATGCAATAACGGTGACGCAGCTGCATGGCGCAAATTTCCTAACACCATGCCCATACGACCCCGGCTATCATAACCTCAAGAGCGGACCATTAGTTTTACAATTTAATCACTTTTCTTGGTCGGACCCAAGAAGTTACGGAACTTAGCAGGCTGCAGGCGCGCTTCACGGGGTGTGTTCGGACCCCGCCCGATTGGTTGCGCACGTGTCTAGTATCCTGGCATGATCACTGAGGTCCCCCAGGGAGGTTGACACCGAAACCTGCTCGCAGGTCATGATGTCAAACCAATATTCCTTATCCTAGTCTAACGGAAGTTGTTTTGTCTAGCGTAAGTTAAGGTAAAATGCGTGATAAGTTTGGTTTTGCTATGTAAATTTTGGGTTCCGCAGAGTTTATCCTTAGCTGAACACTTTGTCCGTTGTAGCCAAGTGGCCCCCCCACAGGGTTCCGACTGTCCCTGAGAGTTTAACGTCGGACTACTTAGTTCACATCTTAATAACCTGATTGTTTTAATATCTGGTGATACGGTTTTCCTAGTAAATTTTATCTTTCGTGCGAGTGTGTCTATTAAGCCAGTGAATCTGATAAGTAATTCGGTGGACCACTCTCGCCACAATTCCGCGATTTTCACATACAAGTACTAGTGGCGAACTGCACGTGTCAGGGCTTGGAACATTCCCCTCGTCAAGCCGTGGCACGCAGAGTTGGCCCGTTCATTTGAACGTCCTTATTGCGCCAGTAGATCAACAACACGGGACACGCCAAGTGATTTTTTAAGAGTTTATTCAGAGTTATGTACAGTGTCGGTTAACAAAGGGCATTTAATATGATACGCACGCAAATACGAACTACGGTAGTACTAATTTACCCGTCCGAACATTCGTTCCCTTATCCAGTGCAAAAGAGAAAAGGAGGAGCGCAAGCAAAGTCGTTCCCGGTAGTACCGGACCAAAATCTGTACCGAGGCGTTCATCTAGGTCCGCTATAGCTCGGGTTAGGTGTCTGGCGTGCTTCGAAGTTCGCTCTTAATAGCGCGCGGCGGCGGACGTAATTCGAGAACTATGCGGGGAAGGGAGCGGGTTCGTTACAGCAGTGACAGGGCATGAATCCGGGGGGAAAGCATAGGCCTACCATACAAGATAAAACTCAGTCGCATGAAAAAACAAATATGGTACAAATCATTACATTGTCATAACAACCGATCACTGATAATTGTCAACGAGTACAAGCTACCAATCCTGTTTCAACCAACGAGACGCCTACATCGTGGTCAGATGTTAAAACGTTGTCCGTGTGCATTACCTGTCCTACAAATGTTGCCTAGCGTCCCTAACAAGTCACTCATTTCATTCCGTCCTACGGCCAGGTTCTTCTCTAATTCTCCAATAGCTGTTGTCTCAGCAATTTAAGTTGTCCAGCCGGGAGTTCAATTATCCCGAGTCCTAATAGTCAATAACCGGTAGGTCAGTGGCGATGCGGTTGATTTTGGTGGCGGAGTATCCCGTGAACTATGTTATGTCAGCAGGGGACAGAGTTTTAATCGTTTTGAAGGGACGCTCCTGGTTACCATTTGGACCGCCTAAATAGATAAGAGGCACGAGCAGTTGTTATACCTAGCGATTTCCTAGGCGACCGAGGCCGCACTTTTAACTGTTTTAACGGATTGTCGTGCCCGTCCTACACCTGGGACTCGTTTCGCCTGGGGTGGGTTGGTACTTTTCTTTTGGGGTTGTTTTGGTTGGTTCCTTTGTTTCCTTTTCTTGCTTTGTTTCTTTTGTTTCCTTTGTCGCTTTTTCTTTGCTTTGCCGTCCTCTCTCTATCGTACTCGTTTTAAGATCCTAGTACACTGTACGCATCGAAAGTGTACAGTGCCTCCACTGCACTAGCGAAATTATGCAGTCGAGTTATCACTAAAATTTTAATGAATTTTCTCAGAACTCGATAGTCGAGTGGTGAACACTGAAAGATCTGCAGCGGACTTGAATCCTCCGTGCAGGATCGAAACCTGACAAGGGAAATTGAAAAAGGAGAGAGAGAGGAAAACAGCAAAAGTCAAAGCGAGGGCATACACAGTATATAGCCTAACGGGCAACCAGTGATAAAATAGAAAAATGCTTAAACTCAGCGATCAAGTCGCTCTGAAAAGAAAACGGGGTTTTGCACTTACTCGGTTTGGGAACAAAAGGATTCGCGAAAGGTCGCGATTTTTTCTTTATTAAAATGGGAGTATTGTGATTTCATTTTGAACATTGCACACCCTATCGTGCCCAGGGAAGCGTTACTCATGGCCGATTTTAGTATCTAACCAGGTCATCCGTCCATTTTAATAGGAGGTGATTTCCTACGTGCTACCGTGAATCTTAACCACGTGTTCTTGTCGCAATGAGATATGGTAACCTAATAGCCTGGTCGAGGCAGTTTCGCAGTAGGTTTTCCACAGTAGTGTCTTCTACTAGTGCTTGGTCGGGATTGTCATGGGGCTGGCCGGGTCTCGGGCGATCGAGACTAATTGCTATACCAGTTTCGAATAACTTTTAGTAGAGAACACATCGCCTAAAGGCACAAGTCAGAGATAAAAACCAAGGCGCATGCGTTCAAACGATGTAGAAATTTTGCTCCTTGCGGAGTGCAAACACCTTATGCTCAAGCTGAAATTGCTTAGAATTTGTTTAGTCTTTTACATTCCCCAAATTTTCTTAACTCAGCTGACAAAATAAATTTTAGGGCTTTCTAGAGCCCGGCAGAGGTTAATCCTCCGTCCCTAACTGCAAATTTGGTCCGAGCTCAAGCAGCGGCATGAGCACCGGACGGTCCACTAAGCTGTAATTTTGTAAACCATAACTCCAACCAAAGACAAACAAACAAGTCCCTATGGTCTTGTTGGTAAATTTTACCGTGGTCTGCTCAGGAAAATTCAATTACCCTAACTCAAGAGTAATAAGTCATGGAAAAGCGCGGGGACGAGAAGCGTCCGTTTCGATTTGCCTTATGCGGCGTTCACGTTATAATTTCCCCGCTGTTTGGAACTTTTGACCCCCTGTAGTCGCGACCCTACCGTATAGACAGTCAGGGTGACACCCATACTGTAAATCAAATGCCGAGGGTGTACCACACACCCTTAGCTACTAAATTTTTTCTAGACAGTGTCGTACACACCCTTAGCTACCAATTTGGCGCGAATTAACTATAACGGACACCGTCTGTAGCGAATGCGGTTTATTAGTCAACTGTCCTGTGGAGTTTTTCCTAAATTCTCGATATTTGTATCTAGCCCATATGAACATTGCTCAAATAATTCCGAACAGTGTCAATAAAACTGCCAGAAGACACGGTGTGCCTGACACTGTCGGCAAGTGATAATACGCGTAACTAGCTACCGTTGAAAAAATTTATTAAAAACATGGGGGTGTCTAAGACACCCTGTTGTCAACAGTGTGTCTGACACTGTGTGGGGTACATAGGTTCCAAACGTTGGGGACATTATAACGTGAACGCCGCATTACCTATGACCACGGGGAATCAGAAGGACTTCGACCTTGGTGCCTACATCTCATCACCATCCCGTGCGATGGCCCACGACGACTAAGACGGAATTCGACACACGGAGGTTTGTCACAGGGTTTATGAGAACAAGACCACTCAGTTGCAGGGGAAGGGCGTGCAACGACTGAAGTGAAATTGGCCTATGGAGCAAGAGCCTTAACAACGTTAACCGAGAAATTTAAGTCGATGGATCGTCTCTGTTACATCCGGGGAAAGTAAACCCCCATGTTTCAGGCTGTCCTACTCAAGTTCACTTACAGTCTTTGATCCGGGGTGGCAAAAACCAAACCCCCTTCGCGAGACCTACGAAGTCTGCGCGGTCCTCCGGATGTTGTCTCCGATCCAAACGCGAAAACTCAGAACACGGGAAAGCAATTGAACAAACGTAGAAAATAATTAAAACTAATGCGCCGGAGCCGGTCAGTAAAGTCGACCGACCTCCGCGCTGTCGAAGTCGAACTGATTCCAAGAGACGACGCGGTAGTCGTCGCCTCAAAATTTTCGCCTATATTGAAGGATAGCGATTTCGTCGCTATCCAATCGGAGAAGCTCTTTCAACGCCCACTTTTTCGAGTTCAAACCCGGGCGCCCAATCGAAAAATTCCCAAGATTTTGATTTTGACAGCTATCGTAAACCCTGGGTCCCCTTTAGAGAGAGTCGGCTTCAATCGAAATCGCCGACATCAAATTTGAACCCTCCGAATACTTGGAGGTCGACCATCTGTGAGTTTTCTCCCAAAATCTCAGATCTTACCCCATCTGTATTCCCAATTTCTTGTCAGAAACTTGTCCAAAATCCATTACTCAGATCTTTTAAACCTCTTACCTAACTTAGATCGGTCGTTATCTCCCAAATGTCCCACGAAAACGGTTAAATCACCCTTCAAATTTAAAATTTCAAAACTAAGTTTGGCACATAAACATGCTTGAAGTAAGCTGGAATCTATCTTTTTTATCTCCTTGTCCTCATTCATCAAATTTCCCCCAGCTAACTCGCCGATTTGAGGTCAAATTCCAGCTATTCAGCGAGTTAGCTGCCTCATTCATCACCTAATTTAAGCTTAATGAGAGTCCATCTGGGGCCAAATTTTCTACGAAATCCGTGGGTAAACGTGCAAACATTGCACGTTTATATGTTGGCTTAAAAGATAAAGCCAAACATTCCTAGCATTCCTAGCATTCCTAGCTAAATTTCAAATATCCCGACAGGACGTCTTTAGACGTCCCGGAGGGGGGGAACCGAAGGTAGGAATGAGCTTATTTCATGTTCTGGGGCGCAGCACATTCCTAAGTACCTTTTGATCTATCCGGGGTCCTATTCAGGAACTGCCGGAGCCCACGGGAGGGCCCTAAACCTACCCCCCGTCTTTCCTAATCCTATGTGTCCAGTCCGTCCGTAAAACTCATGAATTTAGCGTCGTTTTGTACGTCTTGTCCCTACGCGTCCTGTTTTTTGTCATATTCTTATATGCTATATATATACATATATCCATATATACATACACATACATACACTACTCATGAGCACATAAACACACACTACACATGAGACACACAGGCGACCTGAGCGACAGAAAGGTCGCTCAAGTTCACACTAGAAACACGCAGAACCACAACAACAACAACATCAGCACAACCACACAGCAACCACAACAACGACACACACACACAATACAACCACGGCGACAGCAGCAACGACAACCGACCAAAGAAGTCGGTTAGAGAGAGTGAAAAAAAAGGAAAAACGGAAAAGAAAGGGCACGGGAAGGGAGTCGGGACAGGGGGTTCCCGAGGGAATTTCGAGGGGCTGGGGCGAAATTCAGTCCCAGGACGAAGAACGGGACCAAATGATACCAAACACGAGGGGGGTAGACGCAGTGGCGGGTCGGAACCCAGTTTTGGGAGTGCTGAGATAAAGAGAGTGCTGGTAATGGTGGGGGCGCGTTGTCGGCCGTCCCAGGTTAACGGGGCGACTGACGGAGACCCGCCGGGCATCCTTGAAGATGTCTCGACGTGGCGAATGCAACGAGGAGCGTTTTGCCTACTTTTGAGTTGGGGTTAAATTTTCGGTTGGTCTGTACCCACTTTCAGTCGCTATGCCAAATTGGGGGCACTTTGGCGGGTCATAGCGAGCTAGCGAGCGGTCGGGCGGAGACCCGCCGGACATCGTTGTACTCGCCAGGAGCAGGGTCGCATGAGGCTATTTGTGGTCAAGGGTCAAGTACGAAGTTGGTACAAACTGACGGAATTTTATGTTGAATTTTCGTGGTACATTGTGAAACAGCCAAATAAGTGACATAGCAGCGAGATGACAGGTCGGATCGAGACCCGTCTGGCCTCGTTAGATGTCTAAATGGATAGGCTACCTGGAAACACGCGTACTTGCGATCGCTGGTCCGATGGTTACCAGAAAGACCAGTTGTTAGCATGGTGATCAAGCAATTTTGGGCATCAAAGGATGTTATAAAAGAAAGGTTGTGATACGGTGGGGCGGAAAAATAGACACACCGAGTCACGAGGATCAAGCAGAAAACATATATATACATAACTATATTTACATATAAGCCTATATTAGGTCCACTCGGGACCATGGTCAACTGCCAAACCTAGCGTAAGTATTGGCTGTTAATGGAATGTTTACCTGTTTATCCCTAGAATATCTCAGGAGATCCTCCGGCAATTTGCGATGTTTCGAGCTCGTTCGAAAGCCCGAAAAATCCTCTACCGAAAAGTACTCAGGACACTTTCGGTAAACCTGAGCCGTTGGACGGTTACGGGCCGATAAACAGGCCCGAGATTTGTTATTTCCGAATAATCGGAAACTACCGTAACCCACTTGTTTTCAGCTTATTTTTGCGACCATTAAGCTATAGTTCGCTTGAACCAGGTAAAATTGATAGTCCTGATTTTGATTACTTTCCGACCGCTTAAATTGTCAAAGACCTCCTATTCCCGGGCGGTCATAATTTTGAAATTTCGATGGGGAAAATAGGGAGAAGTAGTCGAGTTCCGCTCGGGTTTTCTGTCCTGGCCAGTTAAACATTCTCCTACCTTCCTTATCTTTCTGAGTTCGTACAACTAACCGAAGTGAGGCTTCTCTGGGCCCACCTGAGCCTGTCCCGAGATACAACAGATCATGCAATGGCAACGGTTTACAAATATACGATAGATCGTACAATGGCAAAGGTTACGCAAACGGCATAAATATAGCAAAGGCAGAACGCATAACAGTAAACAACACATTTATCGATAACCATGGCACCCTGTGACACATGAAAACTTTATTTCCTTAAACTCTGTCTGGTGCGATTTGAGGTAGATTTGATCAATTTCAGCGCCGAAATCACGTAAAAGACACGTAACGGGCCGGAACGGGCCTGTTACAATATACACAGAAATCCTAGACTACATCAATTCTAGGAAAATGTTTAATTGCCTCAATAACAAACCGAGATACTCAGCGGTTCGGGTTTGTTAACCTATCGCCAATATTAAAATAAAACCCCAAATAATAATAAAATTTTAATAAAAATAAAAAATCAATAAATCACCACACAAACACACTCAGAAACCTCTTATATATATATATTCGTAAAATGTCAGCTCAATCAACTGCGCGCTCACTCGGTACGCATCTGCAACTATAGCACCCGGAAAATACCCGTGTCAAAGCAACCTTGATGTCATACAGTCTCCAGTGTCACGCAACCGCTGCCCCACATCCAACCGTTTGTTTGCCGCCCTTCCTCGTCGTCGCCTATTTATCAGCCTCGAATGAATTGTAGGCTCCAACCATGCAGACTCACCCATGTCGCAGAGCATTCGTCTTGCACACTGTTAACGAGTTAACAGGGCCGCCATTACCGAAGTAACAGCGCCGACAGTCAGCATGACCGGGTCCGTTTCCAGACCTATGGTACCTTCGCAGGGAGTAACAAACGCACAACCGAACAATAGACAAGCCAAGCCACCCAACACCAATGCGACATCAGACATCAGACAAAAGTCCCCAATGACACAGATATCGCCGAGCACCAAGGTATACGCGCAAACTAAAGCCTCAAACTCGAACTAAAAGGATCCTCAGAACACGGCAAGGTGATGCAAGATATCAAAATTATCGAAATTACACAAAGACCGCTGAACTGCAAAGCTATAGTCAAAACAAAATGTTCTAATAAATAAGATTTGAAATTTTGCTGCGGCGGTAACGAAAATTTTTAATAAAAAATGTTGTGCTGCTACATGAATGGTTCCTGCCTACACATGTAAAAACATAATTAACGTGAAATGCCGCTAATCATATAGCTACATACATATGTGTAAGAAAATCCAAGCCTAGCTCGTTACACTGTCCTCGCAGTACGAGGCGAAGCTCCTGCAAGCCTAAATTCATTCTAAACTAATTTTACACATTTTTACAGTCCTAGTAACATTTTTCTTTATGACGTAAATATCTAACAGCTACTATAAAATGTACATTTTTTCATCTTTCATCTCTCACTTCCAAACTTACAAATACTATACTCTGAAAACCCACAATATATATAAAGTACAATAAACTGTGCTATGCCTAAATGTTAGGAGTTGGCTGTCTTACAGACAATAATTTCTAAACGCTAAGTTTCTACGCTACTTCTAAAGTTACATGAAATAAAAAAGATTGTCCGTTATAAACGAAGAGATCGCCCGCGTGGGCTGAATTCAAAAGATATGAACAGAATATAGCACGTTTTAAATACAGCTAAAACAATAAATAGTGTTTTTTTGTAATGATGAGTACGCCCTCATGGGCTGAATAACTATAATGACCACGAAACCTTGATATATTAATATAATATTTGGATGGTGAGAACGCCTTTGTGGGCTAACTGCGGCTGATTTGCACAAGAAAATACAATAGTTTTGAATCATTTTTGTATGTAGACGTAAACATATACACAGTAAGCAAACAAAGAAATACCATCTTTGTGTTTTTTAAATATAAAATAACAAAATAGTTATACAGAAACACAATTAAATAGAAATTGCTGACCTTGTAGTACCAAGTCGCGACCATGCACGTGACAAAGATGCCAGAAGTTTCGTAAAAATAATAAGGCGAATATTGGTGATATCAAGTGTACTACTATGTCCGGAAGTCAAAGTTTACGCCGGTAAAACGTAACACGTTTCGACAATTGTAGCAAAATTCTAAACACAAGAACAATTGCGGCGATGCAGTACAATTACCATAAAGTGATACCGGCGAACCAATGAAAATCAAATCGTGTAAGAATTAAACGGATTCTAGAAAGAATAGATTACATAAGTATCGTGATAAAGAATAATATGCATAGTATATATATTATAAGGAAGGCTGTTCTGGCAAAATATAAGAACAAGTTAGTTAGAATTTAGAAACATAAGATTTGATTAAAACAAACTGGCTTGTCTAGAAATGTGCGTTTAGAAAATTGAATAATAGGAAAATTACAATACTTCGTTAAACGAGATTCGCTAAAAGTACTTTAAACCATATATTAAAAATAAAGGTGCTTAATTATTGTAACATGCTCTAGAGACAACTTGTGGAGAAAATCTGAAATCATATGTCATTTGTATAACCTCACGCCACGATCGATCTTACAGGATATATCCACGAGAAATCTTGCGATCGTCCAGTCGGAACTCGAACCTAATTTTTAAACTTAAGTTTAATCATAACTCTTCAGCTAAAGTAATTTTTAACAGCTATCCAAGATTCAGCATAACTTTTTCACTTTACTAAAATTAAAACTTAATATAAGGAAAGTTTCTGAAGTACGCACATTTTTTTATTTTCTCATCGAAACATGTCACAGGATTTCAAAACAATTACGGATTATTTTATTTCCGTAAAATATAGATTTCGCACGACACATCTTTAAAGACCAAATATGTGACGCATGGAAAGATCTATCCGCAGTTTTACTGTTACTAGTTCAAAAGAGGCAATTGCATCACTCCAAACTCTCAATGTTTCAATGTCGCAGTAACGAACAGCGTTTGTACGAGGTTAACTAATACCAAAACTTAAACCTTTGACCATAGAATTTTTTAGAATTAACGCATACGCACTAGAAGCGAGCTGAGAAGATAATCATCATCTAACACATGTACGATGCACACCTTGACATAACTCAAAAGCAATGTCACAACCATACGACTATGATAAAAGAAAAACTTGGACAGACCTTTTGATCCCAAAATAAGACAGCAAATCCAAACACTTAAATTACGTAGGATCATGTAAAATTGCTAAAAACCTCTTAGTAATAAATATAGTCTTCGAGGAACCTAACAGAATGTGGTTTTATTTGTCTCAATTTATATCCATGTGCTGGCTTAAGATTATCTTCTGTTTCTGATGACTGTTTTGCCGGTAAATTGTCTTCCTCCGGTGCAACAGAATCATTAGTATTTTCGGTGGGTCGTACAACTACCAAATCAACATCATTATTTTCATTATCACCTGTATCATGCTCATCTGCCTTATCAGAGTGTTTAACTTCCTCCTAGGACAAAGGCGGAACATATGGCCCATAGAATGGTTTTACGCGCTGAACATGAACGTGTTTCAAAGGTTCTTTTAAATTAGTAATAGATTCCAAAACTACATCTGGTTCTATAATTTCTGAAATTTCATACAGTCCTTGCTACTGGTGGGCCGATTTTTTAGTTTTGCCTTGCTTATTAAAAGGGACATGTAGCATTACTTTTTGAGCAACCCAATATTCTATTGGTGAGGCTTTGCGGTCATGAACCTCTTTCATACGAGCTTGTGCTTTGAAGATGTTTTCTCTAGCTGTTTCCAAAGCTAGTTTTGAGTGCAATTGTATGTCACGAAAACAATCTACTTCGTCTATATAATTAACAATAGAAATAGGGAGAACTGTGTCAATTGGCAACCTGGGTAATCTCCCATATACCATTTCAAACGGACTTAAGCCTGTTGATTCATTTATGCTCACACGATATGCAAAACAAGCAAATGGGACAAACTCGTCCCATGTTCGTTGTGCCACGTCTACATTCTGTGATACCATGCTCATTAAGGTCCTATTGATACGTTCTACAATCCCATTTGTTTGTGGACGATAAGGTGTTATAAATACTTTTCTAGTACCAGTAAGTTGACATATTTGTTCCACTAATTGACTTCAAAAATTCGTACCATTATCACTTACAAGTACATAAGGTGCCGAGTGTCGGTACAATATTTCAGTCATGAACAATTTGGCAATAGTTGTAGCCTTCTGATCAGGGGTGCATATAGCTTTAGGATATTTAGTAAAGCGATCTATGAATATAACGACGTAAATATTACCGTTGTATGTCTGTGGTAGTGGACCTAACACATCTACATGATATGTGTGATTAGGTTGAGTCGCAGGAATCGGGTTTAGGGGTGCTTTTGCTCTATAAGGACCAGATTTTCGTTCCGCACATTCTAAACAGGACTGAAGCCATCTGGTAACATGTCTATACATACCATCCCGATAGTATTTTGAAGGCAATTTTTGATAAGTTTTCGAAATACCAAGATGCTGTCCTCCGACAACATCATCGTGATTCGCAGACATCATTTCCTCTCGCATGGAAAAAGGGATCACTAGCTGTTCAAGTATAAATCCTTGCTTAAATTTTGGCATAGGGTAGTGGTGAAAAAGCAACCCATCTTTAATCACAAATCAAAGTTGGACTGCTGCAAAATGAGCCATAAGTGCAGAGTCGTCAGGGCGTTTATTATCTCTCAAATACAATTTTAAAGCCTTTATTTCAGGATCCTGGTCTTGTTTTTGTGAAAACTTTGTTCGTTTCAACTCTTCCTCACTTGTTTTATCTTCTTCCTGTTTTGATTTATCTGTATGAG
>JASANE010019755.1:0-16485 GCA_030248225.1 Trileptium ribeirensis | reverse complement strand
CTTGCAAAGTCCCACTGCATTCTCTTAAACTTTAATGCTTTTTGTATCTAAAATGGTCCCAGCACACATTGTGCAGTGTTATAAAATAAATTGTGAAGTGTTACAAAATAAATTAGTGAATGATACAAGTCTTTGCAAAGTCCCACTGCATTCTCTTAAACTTTAATGCTTTTTGTATCTAAAATGGTCCCAGCACACATTGTGCAGTGTTATAAAATAAATTGTGAAGTGTTACAAAATAAATTAGTGAATGATACAAGTCTTTGCAAAGTCCCACTGCATTCTCTTAAACTTTAATGCTTTTTGTATCTAAAATGGTCCCAGCACACATTGTGAAGTGTTATAAAATAAATTGTGAAGTGTTACAAAATAAATTAGTGAATGATACAAGTCTTTGCAAAGTCCAACTGCATTCTCTTAAACTTTAATGCTTTTTGTATCTAAAATGGTCCCAGCACACATTGTGCAGTGTTATAAAATAAATTGTGAAGTGTTACAAAATAAATTAGTGAATGATACAAGTCTTTGCAAAGTCCCACTGCATTCTCTTAAACTTTAATGCTTTTTGTATCTAAAATGGTCCCAGCACACATTGTGCAGTGTTATAAAATAAATTGTGAAGTGTTACAAAATAAATTAGTGAATGATACAAGTCTTTGCAAAGTCCCACTGCATTCTCTTAAACTTTAATGCTTTTTGTATCTAAAATGGTCCCAGCACACATTGTGAAGTGTTATAAAATAAATTGTGAAGTGTTACAAAATAAATTAGTGAATGATACAAGTCTTTGCAAAGTCCCACTGCATTCTCTTAAACTTTAATGCTTTTTGTATCTAAAATGGTCCCAGCACACATTGTGAAGTGTTATAAAATAAATTGTGAAGTGTTACAAAATAAATTAGTGAATGATACAAGTCTTTGCAAAGTCCCACTGCATTCTCTTAAACTTTAATGCTTTTTGTATCTAAAATGGTCCCAGCACACATTGTGAAGTGTTGTGTTAATAGAGTTCTTCATGTATGCACCGTATGTTTGCACGTGCGTTGGTATTAGCTCACTTTGGTAGGTTTCTACGTTCCTTAAGGATTTACTGGTCCTAAATAGCGCAGTAGTTTGCGTACGCAATCCTCGATCATATGTACAACCACCGTTGGAACTCTAGTACCTGGAGCCAGTTTGTCAAACCTTGCACGATACACAAATTAATTAGGTCATAAAAGAGTTGAAACAATTTTTATTCGGACAAAGTCACTAAAGAATTTGCTTAGATAAATGACATAAAGCATTGACATTGTGTTCCGGGATTATATCTTATGAATTTTATGTGTCCGTTTTATTCAACTATTAGCTGATATCGCCTAATCTAAGTGTTCTGTGATTAGTTTTAGAATATACCAATCTACAATCTTGTCTATGCATCAGTCGACAACAGAAACGGTAGCGTAATCTCTCTTTTGTGGTGGGTTTCTGGAAATGTTTCGCCTTCAGTATCCATTACCATTCGTTTTATTGTGTGGCACCACGAAGTGATACGATCCCGTAAATATTCTGATGTAACAATGATGACATCAACAAATCAATGCAACCCTTAGGACACGTTGCAATATGATGCAATTAAATGCAATGCGATATTGGCTATTATATTATGCAAATGAGACGCTGTATATAAATATGTAATTTTGAGCAATAAATCACTTCATTCGTTGCAAACACCAAGGTCCACAATTGCAAACATTCTTTGAGTCCGTCCGTTGTGATTGAGCTATGGTTAGTACCAAGGCTTTCGTATTTTGTGATATCCAAGGAGCTACGTTTGATGTACAAGCTTGACCCGCATCACGCCATATTTGACAGCAATTACGTTTATGGAAGAGCCATGAATGCCTAATGTCGCTATGGAATTTTTCATTTGACTTAGTCAGCACTTTTTGACAAAATTAAATTACATCTACAATAATATACTGCTTTCCTAATACCGTAAAAATTGTTAGACCTTAATGATAATTGAAAAAACCGAAAAACAGAAACAGAGTCTTCATTCTTAGTTATGTAATAATTTGCCACTATACCAATCGTCACAAGACAATAATATAGAGATGAGCGTTAATTCATTTGGAATGTCGACATCGCAAACTTCAGTTTGGATACAGTCACAAGTAGTAAAAGGCACAACGAGGTGACCAATACATTAACGGTAAGATAGCATAATGGGTTATGCTTATTTTCTATAAGGCTGTGGATTTGGTACAAAAAATTGCATATTTTTATGGAATATAGTCCACAAAATGTCTAACGGTAGTTGCGAAATCATGATCTAGATAAACTAATACTTAGAATCTCGATAGAATTTCGATCGAAGAATGATATTTATGCACGTAGTCAACAGCTATTTTATCTAATCAAACCCTTTGCTGCTTGCATTGATGCGCACGTGGTACAACGTTGCACAAACTTTTGACGAACAAGCGAACACCGCGCGGTGAATTGAACCTAGATGTCGTGAAACGTTAGCCACAGAGCCATGAAGGAACTGTTGCTTGCTTACAACGTTTTCAGGAACGTTGCAAAGCGACCATATGCTGTGCAAACTTGCAATACTGATTATGCATTAAGAGACTAATATAGATCGTTACGGTAACCAAAGTTTTTTACTAGATACCGTCGAACTATTACATTTATTGTGATCATTCCTTTAAGATTGAACGGCTAATTAGGTATAAATATATATACATGATAGCTACGGTAATTTTTTATAACAACTTGATTTGCCTAAGACCTTAAGCTTAGAAAGCGGTCCTTGGTGCCAGATATGCCTAGAACCAAAAAAGTTACCTGCACCTATCATGATGGTATATCTAATTAGCTGTTTCCCTTAAAGAAATGATCACTGCAAAGAATCTAGTATCTGCCCTTCTAAATCTTTAATGGCCAAACATAACCCACAGTAACCTTATGCGATTGGCTAAAATATTTTCCAACAATTGACTGATCTTTTTGCGTATGCGCCAAGACTCTCGCATTCAACCAGCAATAACGAGCGCCATGTTAGACTGTTCATCATTAGAGACAAACCTTGCAAAAAATTTAATTATTGGTCTAATGAAACGCTGAAAATTTAATCTATTTATACAACTTTTAAAACGAATACAGTGAGCTCGATTTTTTAAAATAGTAGCTTTAAACAAACAATCTGTCTAGCAAACATCTAAATTCTGCTGCTAACACAAAAATATCACTGTCTTTTATGCATGGTCTCACCGATTCATGAACAGGACACGCTAAATCCGTGTGTAATCAGCTTACAATTGAAAACCGGTTACAATAATATTTTTAAATTTGTTTATAAATATTCAACTTGATCATTGAAACCAGTAATTTTATAAGTTGCTATGTGAATATTAAAACTATTAAGACAAAAGATCGTGATTGTTTGATTCATGACTAATGAAAGCGATTCATTGTTGTTTCTATTTTTAAGGTTATGGCGAAAATAAAAATATATGAACTTAACTATAGACTAATTTTGTGTTTTCAAGTTTTCAAAAAATGTTTGTCTATTGTGTAATCTTGTTCTCGTTTTCTAAATAATCGTTATCGTAAATAAATATGGTGTTTATATAATTTCAAAGTATGTATTGTATACTGTCTCCTGTAAACAAGCATATATTTAGCAGCATACATACCCGCGATATTACGAAACGTCCTAACCACCAAGATCCCATCTGCGATACATATTTTCAGTTAAATAAAACGTCATTTGGGTATCAGTATAAACTAAATCTTCCATCTGCTTAAGAACTGGTTTTAGATTATACGCGTTATTATGTAAAAAAATTCATAAAATCGATTGAAACAACCAGAGTCGGCACTACGGTCTCCGTACTCCCGAATATAGGGTGTACTCACATGCTAAGGGGTCAGACCCATAGTGATAACCCACCTTGCCGTTATCGATACTTTGTGTTGATGGTACCTTCCCGCAATTACTTTGCTTAGGGTCTCATTCCTGACTTTGACTCCGGCTTAGTCTAACTCATATAGCGATGCAGACTTTAACGATAACGCTTAAGCTTACTATGTCGATGACGGCATAGCATGCATTTCACTTAACGCCCCTGATCGTAATGGCTCATTGACTTTGAATAGTTCCTACTATCATCGCAGTAAAACCTAGGATCGTTGGAAACACAACTATGTAATGTAATTATGCAATTTATTTATATGTAACATAACTTATCAAATTAAAATAATATAATTATTTGCATAATTATAAAACTTATATTGTATATAACTCATAAATAAATTCTATAAATCAATACAAAGTCTTAAGTAAATTTTAGCTTTTCAGTAAGCAATACATAGAAGAGTTTTGTCAATTTATATAATTATTTATTTATATAATTATATATTATTTTAGTTTATTTAAAATAGTTGAAAGATTATAAATTGAGTAAAAACAAGTGAAACTTTACAATAAATAAAATAGAATATACTCAGTAAAAAGTCATTTTTTAGATATTATATAATTCCTTTTTTTACATTCTTGTTTTCACTTATTTTTTCTATAATTGATCACAAACTAAATAAAGAAATATTTTAAACAAAAGTTGCAATGTTTGTTTTTAAGGAAAATCTTAGGAAGTATATTCAACCTCGCTCATTTTTGGATCTTCCGAAATCCTCTACGTTCTATATCAATAGTGTGGCAGCGGCGGCATGGGAAAATTTGAAGTGGGGGGTGCCCACGTTTTGAGTTGTGGTCAAATGAAACAATTTTGATGCAGTCGTAAACTGGAGTGGTAGGACCAATATCAAACTTGGGCACGGCGACCAAATGCCCCTCCCATGGCAACGCCCCTTAGTGTGGGCATTCACTGTTTAACCGTGGGTGATACTGTTGTCGTAGCCAAATTGAGACAGCAGACATAGAGGAAACAATACGAAGGGTTTTGCTAGAAGTCGTTTTTCAGTGCGTACACCAAGGTTGTTCTTTTGTCAAAATCAAGAATTGATTGGACCAGAAATTCACGTTCACATTTTTGACATTGCTATTCGCATTTTTGTGGAATGCGAACATGGGTTGGTGCGATGTACGAAGATATTTGACTTAGCTCTAAATTGTTCACTTCACACGTTTCTCTGCGTTCATTAGATTACATTCTGAAACGTAGACCAATGTTCGCAGTCTATTTGTGTATTATAGCATACGAGAAAAATCACGACTGGTAATAGCGTTTTCACTTGTTTCGCTCAGCAAAATGCGTTGGTTAATCGCAAAATAGTGACCGCAAAGAGTGCCAACGTGTTGCTGCTTCATAATTCGTGTACGCGTACGTATGGGAAAAATCACGACTGGTAATAGCGTTTTCACTTGTTTCGCTCAGGAAAATGCGTTGGTTAATCGCAAAATAGTGACCGCAAAGAGTGCCAACGTGTTGCTGCTTCATAATTCGTGTACGCGTACGTATGGGAAAAATCACGACTGGTAATAGCGTTTTCACTTGTTTCGCTCAGCAAAATGCGTTGGTTAATCGCAAAATAGTGACCGCAAAGAGTGCCAACGTGTTGCTGCTTCATAATTCGTGTACGCGTACGTATGGGAAAAATCACGACTGGTAATAGCGTTTTCACTTGTTTCGCTCAGCAAAATGCGTTGGTTAATCGCAAAATAGTGACCGCAAAGAGTGCCAACGTGTTGCTGCTTCATAATTCGTGTACGCGTACGTATGGGAAAAATCACCACTGGTAATAGCGTTTTCACTTGTTTCGCTCAGCAAAATGCGTTGGTTAATCGCAAAATAGTGACTGCAAAGAGTGCCAACGTGTTGCTGCTTCATAATTCGTGTACGCGTACGTATGGGAAAAATCACGACTGGTAATAGCGTTTTCACTTGTTTCGCTCAGCAAAATGCGTTGGTTAATCGCAAAATAGTGACCGCAAAGAGTGCCAACGTGTTGCTGCTTCATAATTCGTGTACGCGTACGTATGGGAAAAATCACGACTGGTAATAGCGTTTTCACTTGTTTCGCTCAGCAAAATGCGTTGGTTAATCGCAAAATAGTGACCGCAAAGAGTGCCAACGTGTTGCTGCTTCATAATTCGTGTACGCGTACGTATGGGAAAAATCACTTCTTGTATTAGAGTTTTCACTTTTTTAGATAATCAAAATGCGTTGGTTAATCGCAAAATAGTGACCGCAAAGAGTGCCAACGTGTTGCTGCTTCATAATTCGTGTACGCGTACGTATGGGAAAAATCACGACTGGTAATAGCGTTTTCACTTGTTTCGCTCAGCAAAATGCGTTGGTTAATCGCAAAATAGTGACCGCAAAGAGAGCCAACGTGTTGCTGCTTCATAATTCGTGTACGCGTACGTATGGGAAAAATCACGACTGGTAATAGCGTTTTCACTTGTTTCGCTCAGCAAAATGCGTTGGTTAATCGCAAATTAGTGACCGCAAAGAGTGCCAACGTGTTGCTGCTTCATAATTCGTGTACGCGTACGTATGGGAAAAATCACGACTGGTAATAGCGTTTTCACTTGTTTCGCTCAGCAAAATGCGTTGGTTAATCGCAAAATAGTGACCGCAAAGAGCGCCAACGTGTTGCTGCTTCATAATTCGTGTACGCGTACGTATGGGAAAATCATGATTTGTGCGCTGTTTTCACTGTTTTTACGATCGTGAACTGAGTATACAAAAAACAACCCAAGTAATACCTTCCAATATAACGATCGGTGACTGCGGCAAATATGCGAAGATGTGTAGCTCTTTTGTCAGAGGATCCACAATTTTGTGTGCCTGGATATAGTAAAATATTACATATATAACTACATTTCCGCGAGACGTAAAAATACTAATTACAGCCAGCACGTCTTTTTCTCCTGCACCCAAGTTCAAACGGACACGAGTATTAGTCAGATATATAATTAGATAGCAGAATAGCAAACTGTAACAGATTTCATACTGATTTCACTTTTTAAGCGGCACCAATCTTAGCGATATAAAGCGATTTCATTTTTTACGCGGCACCGGTAAGTATCTTAGCGATATAAAGCGAAAGCGATGTTGCTAAACCAACAGTCTGAGCGCAGCATCTAGCAATACTCTATAACCATATTTTAAATTTTATTTAAATAAAACGCGGTGTGACCATAAAGTTTGTCACTGACTGTGAACTCGTGCATTGTCTAAATACTATCGATGCGTCTAGTCATTAATCACTAATGGCTCATGGTTAGGGCGTGTCCACTTAGCGTCCAATCCAATTCATTCCAATCTGGATGGAGAGTGCATATTGTTATAGGATCCCAATGGTATGATACAACGTGAAAAATACACTTATAAACATACCTATACGCTATGAGGGAGGTTCAGAATTGGTTTGATCCAGTGTCTGACCACAAGGGATGCAGGTATTACATAATCCCAGATTAATGGACTCGGTAAGTCCAACGTTTGTAATACTGATGGAGCACACCGGGACTAAATACATTTTGCGATCTACAGGGCAGCATTTAGAATCATCAAACGTATTTGGGATAGCGATTCTGTTCCGATAGTGGGACTGCTATATATATTATACCGGGTTTGTGCCCACCCTGGTAGTCCCTCCGCTTCCAACAAAAAACATGCGGTGTCAATATTAACCACTTTTCTAAAATAGAGGGTATGTCAAGGGTAATGTTTTGAATTTTCGTTTTAATAGCCCTAAACCTAATTATCTGTATTGCTGGTTTATTGATAATTGAAAAAAAAATGAAACTGAGGACTTAGGAATTTTGCTGTGTGTCAACAGAACTTAAATTTTTTCATCCAATATTTAAAAATTGCAAAATCAACTATAAAGGAATAAAAATTTCTTAATGTGTTAAGCGTAATGTTGAATAATTGTTCTGAAATTTGGTTGCGTTTCTTTGTTAGGAACATAAACATAATCAAGTCGGTACGACACAATTTTAGTCGTTGAATTATCATTCGATATTTGGTTCATGTCAACTTTAGGGGTCGGACGTTATAATGTTAGAAAAAAGAACAGCTTAGAGCGGGGTGTTCAGGAGGCAGCAGCCCCACACTTTCGCTTAGGCTTAGTACACATAGGTCATATATGTACCTTAGGTTAGGCTAAGACAAAGGCTTAGGCTTAGTATATCGAGAACGGCATGGCATACATTATACTTCGGCCCCTAAAGTTAACGTGGGCCCGATATTTTATCATATAAGCAAAGACTAGACAAACTAGGAATTAAGACATTAGATGAAAGTCGAATAATTAAAGACATGATTTTGGTATATAAGAGTATAAACGTGCCAGTATGTCTCGATTTGAAGAAATGTTTTGCATGGGCACCTTGTAGTATTAGGGGTCTTTCGTTAAAGCTATTTCAGGGTTTTCTCATCGTGAACATCGTAAAAACAGTTTTTCAAATAGAATAATAAACAGTTGGAACTTTCTTCCTGATAATGTAGCAACTTCACCAACCTTAAGCCTTTGATACACGACTGAATTTGTGTATCATACAGCGTTTGACAAACTGAATGCCGGCGCCAAGGATTGAGCCCGGGCTCTACCGGTGAACGCTAACCACTGAGCTATGTAGAGGCTGTTGCTCGGTTTCTTAAAGAATCTCACAACCCGAGCGAATAACAACTCACGTCCAAAACTACACTATACGACAAACATTGCTGTTGCCAGGCTTCCCACTAAACGCTGTGTCCATTTGGATACAGTGTTCATGAAAGGTTCAAACATATTTAAACGTCGCATCAACAAAATAAATTTGATCGATAGTCGGTTTCGCATCGATAGTCGGTGAATCGGCCTAACCAAATCCTGCCTAGAATACTTATAGTAAAGTTAAATTTGTGCGTCAAATCGAATACTGTTGAAATTGCTCTATAACGTGATTTTCAAATTCTGAGAACTTTGTCTAAACGCCAATCGAGTCCCATATATTGTTGCTCATGTTAAGTTTGCGTAAGTAAGACTTGATATAATCGATAACAACTCAGCGAAACTCTATTACATTCTTATAAGCCACAACAAGTCTTGCATTACTTGAACGGGTTGTCTAGGTCTAACCTTAGGTCTAACCCAGGCGCAGGCTGTGAAGTGTTATGTTTTAAAAGATTTTGTCGTATATATAAGCCATGTTTACATACATATGCTTTGCCATTCACTCTACGAGGTTCGTTAAGGACCCGATCACCAGGTGTTAGACAACTCATTTACGCCAATGCACTCCTCAGTCGATTCCTTGTAATACGGCACGTTGTACACCAATTAGGGTGATAAAGGTTTGAGACAAAGTAATTGAACACTTAGAATTTCATGATCATGGTTTTTTCTAAATGAATCCTCATTATAGATTGTCAGCGTAAAGAACAATCTATCATAAAAGTAACCCAGTTAAACATCGAAAAACAATATTTTTGGGTAAGCACGATCTCTTACTATCATCGAAAATAACGAAAATAGAAACAAGTCGGGCTGTCATTGTCCAGGTTCGTGGTCATCAGAATCATGGCCCACGGATCGAGTATCCGTTCTTAGTACCCAGTGTGCTACCCCAGCTTAATAACTAAAAATCACTGAATCTATACTTACCAGTTGGGATTTAAGATTAAAACGACCCATACTTTCAAACTGTGATCTGTTTTATGAACCACTAACCGTATCCGTGTGGCGAGATATATATTTCGAGAAGTAACCTTAATCTATAAATCTTAATTATGGTCTGCATATCGGTCGGTGCTTGGCAAATTCAAGCCGGCGCCAGTTATCGTACTGAAATGCATTGAGCTGTATACAAACTGCATTTCGATTCGCTAAGGAACCTCATAAAGTGAGCGAATAACAAAGTACGCGCAAACATATGTACCATGACAAACTCAGTTTACAACGCTTTGCAATACTGGCAACATGCTGCGCCAACTTGCAACGTTTGGCATAAAACATTTAATATAAACTTGGTTACAGTTAATTCCACATTTTTCTGTAACCACAACCAAAACATATCTTATAAACGCAATGCCTGCAATCAAACGTTTTAGCACCGAATAAAATATATTATATTTAATTTTAACCGCTGAGAAAAAAATGCAAAATAATCGTTGAAGCGCAATCTTTAAATTTTGTAAAATTTGAGCTAATTTTAGCGTCATATCTAACTGACAACTTTCATCTGAACAGATTTTAAGAAAATAATTATATTTTTGGATACTGGACAGTAAACAGCACACATAGTTGGGATGAAGTTGTGAAACTAACCCATATTTATAGCAAAACTAGGGTAATTTTAACCGGAAATGTATGAGAAACATCAAAAACACACTGTGTAGTTACTAGTTTTATTTTACGGTTAGGCGATTAGGCCAGGGAAATGACAGAATAATCGTATTAATTTAGACAATGAAAATTATTTCCCGGTATCTTACCGCGGTATAAGCAATGGGAAAACGACCAACGTAGGTTTGTTCATTAATGCACGAGTAAACTTAAGCTGCCCCCCTTACCATCCTCCTTTGTCAATAACAAATGCCATTCAGTGTTGTTCACTGAACACAAATTTCATTTTTGCCTTAAATAACAGAAATTAGTTTCGTTTCATATTTCATACATTATAATTGAAAATGTTCGCGAACACATTGGTGTTAAAGTACAAGAGCCGGAATTGCATTCGCTACTGGCGTTATGAAACAGAAAAATGTCGAAATTGGATAAGGCTATTGAAATACTAGTTCTGTTCTCTAACAACGTTTTGTACATGGTGTCAAAAGATTATGGTTGAAGACGCATCTTAAGTTTATTCTTTCATAAGAAAAGTGGCGGAGGCAGCTACCCAGCATGGCTAGGGATTGTGGTGAAAAATGTATCGAGAATTTTAAGCGATAGGAAAACGACCAAGTTATCATTGGCTGCTCAAAACGCATCGGACTGTGATGTCAGCTCTCAAGAAACCAAATTAATTACCTGTTGCCTTGGCAGACATGACAATATATCGCCCAGTGGCTTTATAATAAATCATGTCGACCAGTTCGGGGCAACCTGGACAGCGTGTTCACGGCTTCAGGAAACTCCAACTCCGATATACCGAATCGCCAGATGAGCGCTTCCATGATTTCCACGCATATGGCAGTCACCAGACGTGTCTTATTCTACTGATATCGAAATATATAACGCTGCCGTCCGACACGAATTACCTGCGGGACATGAACAGAAAAATGTAGTAGCCTCCAGCAGATCGAAGCATTTGAACGCTTCTGCCGGCGACCGATTTTGGGAGTGACCAAGTCAACACGAATTTTCCTATTATCGTCCATGACATCGTAAAAACGAAAACCTATCTTAGTTGAAATTTTCGCAGTGATGAACATCGTATAGAGTCACCCGGATAATAAACGATCGAGAACTAGGTATTTGGTAAGGAACCGTCGTGGTTGCCCCTTGAAAAACACCCTGAATTCCTTGAACGTTTAGAGGTATTTAATTAAAATTTTTATACTGTATGCATATAGTATTAATACATATCTTATTTCTAAATATGCTAAGCAATAATCTAAAACACATACTTTGTTCTAAATCGTTGTAAATTTTCTTATGGCGGTTGATATATCCATATAGCTGTTTTGTTGAGTCTAAATTTTTACGCTAGTTTGGGCTTTGCCCCATCGAGGCGCTTCTATACCTATATATTATGCTTTATGCTTACACGATACAAAATTTCGACATAAATGTGACTGAATGGAAAAATTGACTTTGAATTTATTGACAATTTCGATATTAGTCATTAATTATTAATTTCCTCAATAGCGTTCAAAAGTTTTGAGTGCCTTTATTGCTGAGCATTATAATAGCCATATGCGGATCAGGAGTGGGTCAAACTACCGCTCCACTGTATCAAAAAACTGCTATTCAACCTGAAGCCATGAGATTGTTCTGTTCGAACCGACCACTTTAATTCGAGGCTACCACATATACAGCTAAAATTTTATGATCTGGCCACTGATATACCTACATACCTAGTCCTATAAGTCGATCAGCGTTACAGAACGTGGAGTGTATTTACCGGAGCAAACGTTTATCAAACCCCAAATGCCTACACGGGCACACTTGTTATCGACTTTATGGAGCGAGAGCTAACCATTCCACAAAAAAACGTTGTTGCTTACTACGTCTATCACATTGCTTTTCCTATATCAGCCGGACCTGCGATAGCGCTTGATATACCACATTGCAAAAATCATTACATCAAATCATTGTTCAAAAGCAAGGCCTAAGTCGACCTTGCCACTAAAAAAATGTGACTTTTTTTAACAAGCTTAGCTGTCGAAAAGTAAAGTGTGAACAAGCAACGTTTTAAACTAAACTTCTGTTTGTTAAATATCAAATTTACCATGTTTCAATGTAGAATGAGGCTGATTTGAAACTCAATTTGTAAGCAAAAGTTTAATATTATTTTGGATTTTAAATTGCACTCACATGCTCAGACTTTTTCCTTAAAACTTGATCAAATTTAGATAAAAAATTGGATTAATATTTGTTTATTAATAATAAAACCACAACAAATTACTGTTTCAAAATTTGAGCTCAAAAATTTTCAGTAACACATCCTTCCTGGTCATTGGCTAAAAGAATTTCCTTGAAAAGTTACAGCAATGATAATGTGTTAAAATTTGACACATGCAATAGTTTCTTTAGACTAGAAATCATGGGACGTTGCGTTACACATCGAAAGGTTTTGCATTTGGTGTAAGGTCAGTCATTGTGAGCCCAACAAACATTATGATCCGCTGAATCATCCTTTTCCATTGGAATACAATTCGTATCTAAATGATAGTATGGCGAAGCTTTTAGGTTCTTTCTCATTATCCCTACTCCAACCTGAATTTGTGAATTTTGAAGATACAGAACTGATTTTGGTATCACTTCCCGGGCTCCCAACCTCCCACCCTAAAGTGCACTAGAACCTAAGATTTGTAACTTGTATTTTTACGAAAACAGGTTACCGTTTGTAAATTTTGTTTGGGATTCCTAATCACAATTGGCGTTATCCTATCTCTAGTCCCTTTTATGTAATGCCCACCCAAACTTTTGTAGTAGCATCATGTGTGTCAGTTGAAACGTTAACTTGGGGTATGATATCAAATTTACCACGCTTTTACGTTTTCAGGAATGGTCATATGTTCAGTGTGTTCTTTAGAGTGTTGCGTTGTCAGATTCGTGTACAGTTTCACGACATTGTCGGCAAATATTTTACAGCCCGAATTATTAACATTATCAACAATATCACTAATCTACACTAAGAACAAAGTTAGACCAAATACGCTGCCTTGTGGAGCTCCTGAGCTAATAGAGAAAACTTTCCATTCAATTTAACCTGAAAATTTCGATGAATAAGAAGAGGCAAAAGTCAGGACCTAGCTGGACTCTAATATTTCAAACTCATTTACTGATAAATTTAGGAAGTGAAGTCTCAAATGCATAAGCAAAGTCTATATATCCTACATCCACAGGATTTCATGATGAATCCAGGTGTCGAATCCAGGCAGTCAAGAAGCTGTATTGTCGTGGAATGTTTGGATAAAAGACATTGATGTTGATACTTTGATAACATCTTATGATATTTTAAGTGCTCACACAGCGCTTTTTCAGTACACACTTTCCATTACTTTTGACACATTTGACAACAGTGAAAATTGGACGCCAGTTTGAGCAGTCGAAGGAACCACTCTAGTGCTAGCATAGAATTAATGAAGATATGAGAAAGACGGTAGTACAGCACAGCTTTTTGTGTTACGTAGAAAATATTTTGTTTAAATCCGTTCGGTGTTTATTTTTCAATTTCCCTAAATATTTCTGAACTAACTCCGAATAAAAAGGTATCCAACTCAAGTTGGCGTTTGACTTTGGGTTTTGCGGTATTTGTGGAATATTGGCAAGTTGAAAAAAAATTACAGTTGTAAACGCGGACACAATGACAACCAACACCAATCAAGATTGGGAGGCACCCAAACACCAAGGCTTTGGCAACGCCCTTGTTGGTACAAAAATCCAGATCTGTTAACATTACGAACGATGTTTTGATATTGTCATTTTCAGCTTTGTACACAGAAAAAAGCTTTGGTCAACGGTGAAAATCTGATAAGCAAAACATATTTTATTACTGTTTTGTTGTGATCACAAGCCGCAATGCGTATTTACAGCGATCACTTTGTTTTTTTGACATAAGTTTAAGTCTCAGAGTGCCGTTGTTATATGTGTAGCCAAAACATAGTGGCAAGGCTACTCCATAGTTAACAATTCGATTTAACCCACCTGCAACTAGTAAAATAAATGAATCCACAATGCTTAAAAAATTTAAACTCGATAAAAGTACTAAGATGGTAACCTAATTCATATCAGCTAAAAATTGTTAACATGTTTTTTTAAAAATTGGGAATTTCGAATCGAAAAATATTTAAATTGATAATTCAACAATAAGCGCCTACAATATAATCAATGGTGCAGCCATAGAGACAACGTTCGGAGGTGTGAAACCACCAATTCGCCCACAGCAGGGTCAACAACAAACATTTATTTTTAAAACGGGATCTCCTTGTTAAAAACGTCCCTGCCAAATTACGAGACCGTAAAGAATGTCGTTGCTCCAGAAGCGATAATATATAAACGTAAACTTTAGGCAAAGCAAAGCTCAACGAAGGGATACATGATAAAACGTTTTTATTTCCCATTCGACATCGGAACAACCCCAGAACATACTCCATGTGCGCCATGAATATAATTTAAAGTACAATTTCACCTATTTCGACTCCGTCATAGCAGTCTTGGAGGGCAGTCTTCGCAAAAGTAGAGTGTACGATGCTTGTTTGGGAGGCAAGGCCAGTGCGCCATAAGCACGCTACTGCCTCAGACAGTTTTGACTTAAATTATTTGGCTATCTTTTGGTAAAAACTATCAATCGTTTCATTTGCAATCTCAGTAAGCAATAAATACATTTATAAATCCCGTTGCTTTTGCAAGGAAAACGTCATACAAAATGTAGTGTCAATTGAACACTGGTAAATTTGATTGGATTTCTGGACTAGAAAAGCAAAAAACTTTTGACATAACCCGGTTAGTAAAGTCGCAAGGACTTGGCCGTGTATTTTGCGGAGGGTTGGGAAGCTTTCCCTTCTTTTAAAGTTTTCGAATGCGACAGGGTTCTTGTCGCTGTTATCAAAATCGAGAGGTTAAGCCCTTGTTTTGCGCTCAATTATCGAAGTTCCACCGGAGACCTCGTGCAAATAAACAATGTCCAAATTCCTGTAATCTTTCAGATTATGGCACACAAGGCACCATGCGGGTTCGACCCCCGTGTTACACCCCTGACCCTTGCATGGTTTTCTTTGAAGATAAAGTCCTTAAACAGGTCAGTCATGTCAATGCTCTGAGAAATCTGTTTATGGGTGTGCAGTAATGCCAACCGATTTAGTCTCGATTCGTAACATTGTGCTTCTCAGCCATGTCTATGACCGCCGCCGTAGGCAAAAGAAGGCGCTCTCAGGGCAGGCACTGGTTGGAGCGACGATAACAATAAGACGAAGTAACTTTTCCATTTTGTTCAAAGACAACTCGTGTTCCTGCATAAATTTTTCGAAATTGCTCAAAGAACTCGTCTGTCGATGCCGCAGGACATTTGAAGAGTGCCGAATTAATGTTTTAACAAGCCGTAGTCAATTTCATTCTCATACTGTTGTGGCAGCAACTCGATATCTTTTTCCAAATAACAAAACTTCACAATAAATGTGGGGAAACCCACTGAAAAGATCCCACCACTGCGATAACTAAAAGGCCGCACCCCTTCCTCCTTCCGCCTATGCTTATAAACGCATATTAACCACTATCAAGCATGCACATGACATAACCGCACAAAGGTTGGCGTTTGCGAGTTACACTATGTCTCGTCGGCCTTCCCACCATCAGATTTTCTGATCATACAGCGCCGTATACTCTATCCCCACCCAGAATATTTTTTGTACACTTTCTATTATGCTATCAATAAATACTTCACTAACTTAACGTTATAAGCATCAGTATTGTCTTCGTAGAATGTAGATTACATATAAACTTTTCATTATATCTAGGGGCATAACCAAGGGGACACGGGGGCCGTACCTTCATACCATTACGTGGGCCCTCCGTGAATAATGATAGAAAAGGAAATCATAGGTGCACGTACGCCACGTGGGGCTAAGATGTCCCCACCTAGTAAACCCCCTCCCCCCTAGCTACGCCCATTGGTTTAAAATATTTTCTTGTTTGACTTCAGACTTCACTTTCCTAAACAATTTCATGCTATAATCAGAATATATGAAACAGCGGACATATGATATTTAACAACTCCTAATTAACCTATGAGATACACATCGGAATGAAACACTGGTAAATTCGAGACTAAAGTTGCGGTCAGTAAATACTAACCGAACCAAGGAATACGTACATAGA
>JASANE010019754.1:0-59548 GCA_030248225.1 Trileptium ribeirensis | reverse complement strand
GTAAAAGTGAGCAACTCTTGACAATGCTCAGCCAGGTGGGTATCAATATCTGCGAAGGGTTTCCAACGCCAATGGACGTTATCTATACTCAGGAATTTTTGATGTTTTTAGAGAACAAATGATGATGGTCATAGCTGTCATGGCGATGAACTTTCCAGATTATTCTACGAAAACATAATTAATTTGTTCTCGAAACCTTTATACTGATGTTATGTACAACACTGACTGAAGATCATGCCAGAAATTTATAATATATTCGTTGTAGCTATGTGTGTGTTCGCGTATATATACTGCTGCCCAACATCGGTAATCAATGTAGTCAGTGTATCGTGAGCACCGAGAGTACTGGTTGTGCAGATCGTGCATTTCCGTCTACTTGTTTTGCTTTATGCTTATTTTCAAATAAATCTCTTTACGTTGCTCTCGAGTACTTGTGCTTACCCACGTTCTGACCCTCGGATACAACAAGGATCAAGTGCCGCACTGAGTAGGATCCTGGTCTAGTCCTGACAAGAACCCGAACGTCTCTGGATTGAAAAGCGTCATCGGCAACCATGGCGGAACTCAGCGAATTTGCCAGGCTGATGAGTCAACAACTCCAGATGCAACAGCATCAGATAGCAGCAATGGTTCGTCAGCGAAAAGAAGATCCACAACGGGTGCAACAACAGCAACAACGAATGGAAGACCGGTTTCTGCAGCTACTCCAGGCTATTACCACTGGAGCAAGGCTGAACGCCGTCACCCCGGGTGCTGCAACTCCGAAGTTCGTTCCATTCGATTCAGCTTCTGAGCTGTGGACCGACTACTACACCCGGTTCTGCAGCTTTGTTGGAGCCAACTTAGTTCCAGTCGTCAAAAAGTTTCAGGTTTCCCTGACCAATTAGTCCGCTGCAACTTACAAACTGTTGGCTTGCCTGGCTAGTCAACAGTCACCGCCGAAAGGCATTAACGATCTCACCATGGACGAAATCGTCAACTTTATGAAGGATCAATATGATCATAAGCGCCTGGCGGCACGAGAACGATTCAAGTTCTGGAGCGACATGAAACACAAGCCTGGTGAAACCATCCAATAACTCACAGCCCGTATTTATTAAAACGCTGCAACGTGCGACTTTGCGTCCTTCAAAGACCCACAAGACGAAGCTTTTCGGACCCGATTCATCTGCTCTGTCAACAATAAACCAGTGCTGAAGGCTCTCTATAAGGTCAACGACGATGAACTGGATTTTGCCATGGCCATTTCGAAACGGAAGACGCTGTGAGAGTAGCCAAAGAAACTGCGGGTTGGGTGCATCTTAACCCGGTTAACAAGATTGAATAGCAGGTTTCTCCGCCTAAGGGGAATGACAACGTGCCAGCTCCTAAGCAGAACTACTACCGCTGTGGACGCAAAAACCACAATACTAAAGAATGCTGGTGTATCGACACTTCTTGCAACTTTAAACTTGTGGATTCCAACAGGTTGAATTCATTGTCGCCGACGTACCTAACCCCAGTCTTCTAGGCGGATCCGCAATTCTACAGCCGGAAATTTTTGTCGACCTTTACCTTACCGAATCCTACCACGTTGTTTTCACCCACATCAAGGAAGCTCCCGTAGTTCGTCAGGAATGCCAAAAACATTTCGAACATTATTCTGATCTGTGGAAACTTGAACTTGGGTGTCTGAAACACGTGGAATTGGAGGTACAATTCAAGGCAAACGCTGAACCGATATTGCGCAAAGCTCGACTAGTGCGCATTGCGCTGCAGAAAGACCTGACCGAAACAATAAAGGATGGTATCGCAAAAGGAATATGGGAACCCGGGGTTATTTTAGGCCCTCCCAGATAGGGGTCAGTAAACGGAAAAATTTACTGACCCCTAAGGGGTCAGTAGCAAGGGGTCATTTCGGAAACTAGGGGTCATGACCCCTTAAGGGGTCAATAATTTTATAAAAATTAATACATTTTTCTTTCATGTGTCCCAACATACCTCTGTGGGGCTGGTTTTTTCAGTTTTTGGCCATAATATATAGTATACATGCATATTTTAGGTTTGGTGACCAAATAATTGATCGTTTAGCCTACGATATGCGTGTATATGAGTTAGAAATTTTCTAGTGACCCCTTAAGGGGTCAATTTTTTGAAAAAACGTAAATTTTAAGGGGTCGTTTTTGCGAAAAAGTAGGGGTCGGTGTCTGGGGGGGAGCTCGCCGAGAGGGGGGAAGCCGATCCTTGGGGTCGCCCCCCCTTCCCCCCTCTAAAATAACCCCGGGGAACAAACTCAATTCAACGATTATGGCACTTCCGTACTACACATCAAAAAACCTATTGCATAGCCAAGAGAAGGCTAAAATACGGGTTTGTGGTGACTATTCCTGTACGGTTAACCCAACTTCAACCGCACAGTTACCCATTACCCCTTCGGAGAAGATCATGCGAAAGCTCGGGATATTGCTTCGCAAAGACCGATTTGGTTGACGCCTATAATCAGAACAAGTTGCTGGTCTCTGTTTCATACCTCCTGGCGAAATTTTCAGCAAATGGAGAGCCCAGAATTGAGCTCCAAAAGTCGCCGACGCCCGGCTCTGAACACTCACGTCAGAGTGTTTCTTCAAAATCGCTTTCCGTTTGATGTCAAGTCTGCACCTGACTACTTCTAGCAAGTAACGGATCAACTTACTCAAGACACCCCTGGTGTGGTCATCTACCTAGACGATATTATGGTTGGAAGGAAGACTGCCCGAGACAATAAAGAACACCTCCGCCGCCTTCTGCAACGTCTCGACGAAAAAGGCCTACGACGCCGACAAGAAGTGTCGTTATGCTCAATCCTCGATCAATATATATCTGGGATACATTCTTTCAAGCGAAGGAATTGCCAATGGACCAAACGTCAACGACGTCTTGAAAATGCCGGAACTGACAGATGCTTCAACCCTCCGATCGTTCCTGGATCTGTCCAGTTTTACGCAGTTGCTGCCGCCTGAGTTAGCAATGATTGCAAAACCGCTCTACTGGCTGACAAGGTAGAATACTACATGGGTCTGGAAGGAACCGGAGAAGAAAGCATTCCAAAAATTAAAAGAACTCTTGTCAATCGACGACATGCTGGTACACTTCGATGAAACACTGCCGTTGGGAATACTCTGCGATGCATCAAATGTTGGAGTTACAGCTGTACTGGTTCACCGTTTCCCCGATGGAAGCTAACGCTCGATGCCAACGCATCCAAGATTCTATCGGAATGCAACCGAAACTACAGCCAAAGTCAGAAGGAAGCCTTGGCTATCGTTTTCGGTCTGAAGAAGTTATATTAGTTCATCTACGGACGACCGTTTACACTGGTTACAGACGATAGGCCACGGATCGCAATATTGGATCAGAGAGGGAAACACCGGCGTTAGCAGAAAACTGATTAGCAAGATGGGCCTTGCTTCTCAGTCAATTCAACTATTCCATCGAATACCGGAAGACGTCAGACAATGGCAACGTCAAGTCGTATACCGTCTTGCCCGGACGCTAAATTCGACGCGAAAGAAAGTGACGAAGATGCTAAGATGGTCTGCGCGATTGAAAACGTGAACGACAAAGTGATTCCGGCAGATCAACAATCGCTCACCCGTGAATCCTTCAAGACTCCAATCATCGCTACCGTCATGCGATTTACTCGCGAAGGCTGGCCACCACAGAAGAGTGATGAAGGTACAGAGATGCGACCAATATCAGCTTGGTCTATGCTATGGATGCCTCATCTTTGGGAACCGCTTTGTGATACCAGCGACCTTCCGAAAACACGTTTTGGATGTCCTACACCTAGGACATTTTGGCCTGCAGCGTATGAGAACCTTGCCCGATCCGTTGTCTATTAGCCTAATGCCGACGTTGATATTGAAGCCACGTGTCGCTATTGCGTGCCTTGTGAAGAACACCAGAACAAACACTCGAAACCTGCCAACCAAACGTGAATGATGCCCGAAAAGTTATAGAGCCGTCTTCAATTGGACCATGTAGTCAACATCATATGTTCTAATTGGTTGATAATTGTCGATCCAACTCTTAATATCCCTGCATACACGCGACTTGCGCGATCACCGCCAAGGCGACCATCAATCTCTTGAAAGAAGACTTCTCATATTTCCGATATCCACAAACCCTGGTGACCGATAGTACTGCAACGTTCCTGTCTGAATTCCAGTACAGGTGTCAAGACAAGGAAATTGTCCATGTTACGGGTGCCCAGTATCATCTTGCGCCTAGCGGAGTAGCGGAACGCCTTATCCAAACCTTCATGCAGGCCATGAGGAAATCAGTGCTTTTCCCGAAGAAAGCCCTATTGGAGTTTCTGATGCAATACCGGCGGACCCCGATTTCACACGGATCTTCGACGAGGTAACTCCTCAACTCTCGACTGCTCCAAACCAAAATCGATATCATAGTTCCTTCTCCGGCACATCTCGCCCAAGACAAACAAGCTCAGAGATGCTGCGAAATCTCAGCGAGATGAAGTCACAAAGATAATCGGAACGTTTTAAGTTGGAGATCCTATATAGGAGCTGTACTATGGCCCCTATTGGCTGTATCCAGACTATTCAAGAAAACATAATTAATTTGTTCTCGAAACTTCCATACTAACGTTGTTTACAACACTGACTGAAGAACATTCTAGAAATTCCTGTGTTTCTCGAATGTTGTAGCTATGTATGTGCTCGATATTGCACTGCTGCCCAGCAGCCGTAATCAGTGTAGTCAGTGCACTGTGAGTACCAAGAGTACTGGTTGTGCAGATCGTGCATTTCCGTCTACTTATTTTGCTTTATACTTGTTTTCAAATTAATCTCTGTACTTTGCTCTGGAGTCTTTGTGCTTATCTACGCTTCTACCCTGGGAAATAATAGCAATATCACCACCAAAATGGGATCGATTGCCGGAATTATCGTCGTGTCGCTCGAATGGCAAAGTATTAAGATTGGTATAATAGTACGAATACACGCCGCTAAAGATAGGTCGGAGCAACACAATAAACTCAAACGCTTCTTGTTAATGGCATGACCAATCCGTGCGAAACAAGCGTATTGGATCGATAATTACAAGATCTACGATATCGCATACATCCATCGTTACTGCGATTTGCAGATGTCGAACGTCGAGCGAGCATTTCGTGATGCACCCGCACAAATCCATGCACCGTTCCACAATATGCTCCACATTTACACATTTTCATTTAACGTAAAACCGTATTATTAACGTACCATTCTTCCTTCCATGGTACAGTTTGTGAGCATTGCTTTCATATGGCTTCATTGAATCGACCATGGTTGAGATAAGACAAACTATCTTCATACGGGTGACGCATCCGCACAAATCCATGCATTATTCCACGATATGCTCCACATTTACACATTTTCATTTAACGTAAAACCGTACTATTAGCGTACCATTCTTCCTTTCATGGTACAGTTTGTGAGCATTTCTTTCGTATGGCTTGATTGAATCGATCATGATTGAGATAAGACAAACTATCTTCATACGGCATCTTTCGTAGTGCTGGTGTCAGCTTCGTCGAAGACGCTGAACCATCTCGATCAACCAGATATACCGAACGTAGTGCGGTCACCAAAGGTTAACTGCGTACTCGATGTTAGGTCGAATAAACGCATGGTAGAGATGTAGCCACACATTTTTTAACAGCACATAATTGTTCGCGCTAAGCAAGAATATGACGTTGTGAGCTTTGACTGCAACAGCAGAACAGTGGCCGGATAACTTTATGTCATTTGTAACGGCGACACCGAGGTCCTTCTCAGATGTGGTAACATCGAGAAGATTGTTCATCAACGAATAGGCAACGCACAATTGTCGACGCCACAGTGTATCACGCCGCAATATTTTTATACGTTTCCCCCAATCTGTGTCCATGTGAGCTTTAAAATAATAATTATTGTTTGTTTATTACTTATTTGTTTATGTTTTCATATATTTGAGTTTGTTGTTTGTTTCCATCTTAATTTGCATGAATTTTATTAAATTTTAAATTTTTTTCACTTTCTGTTCAGTTTTTGAGTTGGATTTTACCAACAGGCCGAGTCTTAATCAACTTCGGGCTGAATTATATATATCGAGGTATAGTTCAACACAATATTGTGGTTGTTACGAAAGATTGACTTCGCCGTTCAGGAGACAACATTTGAATTCATTGGTTGCTAGTGATCTCAAGACCAATTTCAATAGTTTTACTGATCGCTAAGGACTTAATTACAGCAAAAATCTTGGTTGCCACTACTTGTTATAGTGATACTGGTTTTCGTTAATACTTAATAGACTAAAGCATACTAAAAGTATGAGTACCAACGGTCATAAAAACCAGTAACTCTGTCAAGATTGCAGAGCGTAGTAGTGCATAGGTACACCTACGCCTTTTGCGTGCATAGCCAATCAGCTCTCGATAGCATATGTCGATATGCTTGCTATATGTGAATGCTACATAATGCCGCACAAGTTAAAACAAAACTAACACCGGCAATGAGATTTCCAAGCCTTAAAACCCACAAGTGCAAGCTATCAGCCTCCCAGGACGTCACAATTAGGAATTTTTGATCGATGAACCATGCGGGCACCACACCCACGTACCCATGGAATCACAGGTTGCAGAGCAAAATCAACACTGGCAATGAGGTTCTCATGTAGGAAAACCCTATGTAAACATTTTCAGCAGCCCATGACGTCTACACAAATTTTCGAATTTTGGGTCGAGGAACCACGAGAGTGCAATAACTCAAACTCCATGAACCGGAGCCTTAATCGAACAACAAAAAAGAGGCTTCGGCATTATAATTTTACTATGAAATATAACCAACCACAGAAAAAAATTCGAAAGTTAAGATAAAAATAATCTTGCTTCAGTGAAAAGTAATAAAATGGGGTAAAAATAACCCACATTTTGAAACCTGATCCAGAACCCAAATCAAAAAAAAAGATCGGGGATGTGATTTACACGGTGAATCTACTATGTCGGTTAGAATGAGCCCAAGATCATGAAAATCGGTTAAGTCGTTCCCGAGTTATGGACGATCACAAACTAAAGGATTTTAAAACCTTTCACCCTTGCAACACTCCACTACGTTGCACTACGCTCTGACAACGCGGAACTAAAATGTGAAATAGACAATAAAACCCATGGAATTGCGGAAACTTGTTCCGCACTACAGAGTCACGTCGGTTTCCACTCCCTGGCACTTAACCACAACCTTCGGTGACGAACGCGATCTACGACAGCCAACTTTATCAACGGGGGCTAGCGCGCGATACAACCTCCCCACAATAAAGCAAAGCAAATCCAAGATTAACGAAAGGTAATACGAAAATTAGTTTTCGTCAAAATAAAAAGAACTGAAAATAACAATGCATCATCCATCATTACAGCAATTACACTATTCCATAACGGTAACTACCTTCCACCAAAAAATATTTAAAATGCCGCATTTAGTAGCAATGTAACCTTTACACCTAATGGTGGTTCTCGAAGGCAACCCAGAAACCACTGTTACTAAACAAAGTTTGCGAGCTGAATGAGAGCAGAACCCATTATCTACATTTTTGGCCTAAAAATCTGGCAAACCATGCTCCGGGGACTTGGTTTACGCACAGTTCGAATGTACGGTCCAAATAGTTTTCAGTCGCTAGTTGTGTAGTGGATTCGTTTGATGCACCAGTAACGTTGCCAAATAGTTTTGATGGCGCGGGCGTTTGACTCCTCAAAATAACTATTCATATGTTTTCCATCTTCTTCACGTTTTTTCTGTGCGATTTGGGGCAATACTGGTACAAGGGATATGATACAACTACTGCCATGATGTAATAATTCGTTTCTACTTATTCAAAATTATAAAATTGTCGAGTTTGTGAAAATTTTATTCCACGCTTAAGGTTATGATGGCTGGGATAGTATGGGCCTGTTGTTAGGAGTATGCTATATGCAGCCCTGTACCGTTATTACAGTTATACATATCATAATTACCATATAAAAATTATTTATTGCTAACTTTTTCTAATTGCAGGAACAAATTACCTAGAATTTGGTAGTGTTTCGGATCCACCTGGTACATAGCGAGTGCCTATGGTTCCTGCCTCCTCGCAATATTTCAGGGTCAGAATCGTTCAATTTACGTTCGTCATTTTTTTATTCCGTCAGTGAAGCGTATGTTCACACAAAAATGGACAATTCATTTTAGAAAAATTTATTCCATTATAAAATCATATAAAAATTAGAGCTCTGTTAATTTTATGTGCATATGTAACAGCCCAATTTTTTTAAAAATGATAAACTGTTTAAACTACACTAAAATTGTAGGGAATAGAGGAAATGGACGACCGGATACCAGTGGAGTGTGACCTCCATACGAGTTGATATAATTGTGCAGTATCGTATTGATTATGAAATAAACACTTGTATTTGTAAGGTCACACTCCACGGTTTTTAGATCCCGGTAGCCCGGCCGCCTACTGTCTTTAGATCCCGAGATATCGGCAAAAATGTGCCGATATCTCTATGAGCAAACGGCGCCCTGAGTGCCGTTATATTTCTCTCCAAAGCATTTGCCGCACCGACCAGCGGGCGGTTTTGTTTTTCTTGCCTCGGCCACTGCCCAGCAAACTCGGCGTACGCTTTGTTGTTTTCGAGATGCCGACCGTATATATGTACAGTTCGCCTGATGTAGGCACGTTTGTTACAGCTTAGAGCTCGCTCGTCGTTGGGTTTACATACATCTGTGTATTATATTTTGTCATCTGTATTTATGTGCTTTTACATAGTATTGATCGTTTGCCGCGAAAAGCTTTCGTTTCGAGCATTTAAATTTTAAAATTTTCCTGCCATCCCTATGGCTGAGAGCGATCAAAGAGAACAAAGGGGGAGAAGGGGGTTCAAGCTGAATAGTATAAAAGCAGGCGACCCGTTAACGAAATGGGACCAGTCGGGTTTTCTCTCTCTTAAAATCAGGTTGGTTTTGGGTTTGGCGGTTGTCGCCAACTTTTGAGTTTTCGTTTAGTTGTGCTTCACTTCTGCTTTCGTTTGCCCGGGTGGGCTCTTCGGCATGCAGCCGTGCGGAGGGGTCCCGCCTGCGGCTTTTCGTCGTTTTATTTTTGCTTAAGCTTAGGACAAGGGAGAGCCCTTGCGGGTGCTGGGACGTCCGTTTGATGTCTCGCGCTCCCGTAAGTGCTGTGCCCGCGCCGTGGAGAGGGGAGTTGAGTGTTGGACAAAATTTGAGTCAAAATCATGCCAAAATTGCAACAAAAATGGGAAGATACCCTCGCGCTCGACTGGTTCCCCACCCCTGGGTCGCTTTTATCGTTCGTGCCCAGGGGGTGAATTATTCAGTGTTCTACAGCGTGTTGCGTTGCTTATTTGATGGCACATCGCTAAAATTTTGAATAGGTGTTTTCTGACTACAACGACTATGGTTTAAATTAACTTAGGAGATCGTCGATCAAAATTTTAAATAAAAAGAATTCGAGAGCCGCATTCTGGGAGTCCTTGTTGTCTCGGGTGGACTCTTCGACTGCGGACGCGTGGAAGAGGCCCGCCCGAGGCTTCTCCCAGAGTTTTAAAATTTTCTCGCCTAGGCATAGCAATAGGGGCAGCTCTTGCGGGTGTTGGGGTGTCCGTTGGATACCTCGCGCTCCCGTAAGTGCTGCGCCCGCGCTTCTACTATCGAACAGGACAAGGGGGAAAACTTAAGGTTAGGAACAGTAATGGAATTTTACATGATCAGTATGAGGATAAATCGAAGGTTAAGGTTCTAATAACAAATTTTGGGCCGAGGGTTCCGCGTTTCTAAAAGAGCCCAAGTGGAGCTCACCGAATACCAGTTCGTCATCCCAATTAGATGGTCAGCTTTTGAAACTCGTTATTGGCTTTTCAACTTTTGGGTCGAGGGAATTGCGGACTACAAAATTTCATGGTTAGCGATTAATATTTCGGGTTGTGGGTTCCGTGCTTCTAAAAGAGCCCTATCGGTGCTCGCGGATCGTTTTTCCGTCACCGAAAATTCGAAAGTAGACGGCTAATTCACGCCACGCTTAAATTTTTATGAGTACATGCGATGCGGGCTCCCTGCGGGAGTCCGAAATTGGCATTATATATATATAGTATAGATGTTGTACTGCGCATTTTATATTGAGTGTTCCCGATAGGGAAGAATTTTTGGATGTGCTAAGAAATAAAAAAGTGGAACTAGTAAACAGTTGGAGTGTGCATTTGATCTAGGCGAATTAGATGTGATCAAGTCCAGCGTGCCCTTAGGAGAATTAAACTCGATTGGGTCTAAGCTCCACCCTTTTCCTTGCAAAATATATGGATCTCCCAACCAATCCTTGGCGCGGTCCGGTGTGTATCTGCCGTTTTCCCCACCTCCCGCCTTCAGTTACACTCGCGATCGCCGAATTGTAGTACCGCCGCCCATCACCGCCCGCCATTCAAATCGTTAGCCCGATCTCAAACCACGCCTCGAAATGGCCGCATTCCAGTTAAGCGAATCAATTGCGATAGATCAGGGTAGGCCCAATGCACTTATTAAGAGCCCGCGGTGTCGGGACTAACTCTCGGTACATCACGCCCCTCTCGAAAACAGACCTTATCGTTTAATGGACATCCTACGAGATGCGATTTAGGCTCCAATAGTAGGAATCGAGGGACTGACGGGTCAGCCCTATTACCTGTGAGCAGGCTTAGGGGATGACCCTCCCTAAGGGGGACCTCCATACCTCTAGATACGTGGGCCAATATAGGGGCCAGGCCGAACACCCTGGTAAACCCGCCGAGCAGCCCGCTAAGCTAAGCGGTTCCCATCGGTCAGACTAGGGTCCGCCGAGGAATCGTGTAAGCCGGGGTTGTCCGGGCACCGCAGTGAATATTGAAAGTGGTGCAGCTGGGATCCCTTAGGGCCAGAACTGGTCCTAGTACGCATATACGTCATGATCTCATGTATGTGTATTTGCTGTAACAAAATAACTGAGTACGCAAAATAGGCACCAAGGTGGTGTGAACGACTAATATTTGGATTGAAATGGCTCGCTATATCAGTCCCCCACTCTTGTCTTAGCCCTCATTAATCATATGCAAATTTTAAATATAATTTGAACTTTTAAATTTGAAATGAAAACTAAAATCTCGCATCAAGATAAAATTATCAAGACGACGCAAAGGTCAAATTTGAACCAAGTGCTCATAGTTCCTGCATTATTATCACTTTAGCTTGCTTAAAATTTTTTTAACTTTATATTCATACGATGGGCCAAAATATTAAAGAATCATTACGTTTGTGTAATGATTGAGGGTAAACCCGAGGGCAATAACAACATAGCTAATTGCTTGTCATGCATAATGGCGTATAATTGTAATTATAATAAATATATAATGTATGTTGTAGGGGTCCCTTAATCTAAGTAGAGGCTAAGGCCCAAAACCACTCCAGTCCTTATTTTTAGGTTATTATGGATCCCTAACTTCCAAGAAGAACTGGCTAGGCGCGTTCTCCCCATTATACGTTAGTGGTAAAAATGTTCCCCATCTCATTTTTCGGTTTTTTCTTTAAATTCCTAAAGCATGAATCACGATGTTACGTGATTAATGCTAATTTACATAATTGGTTTTGATTTTTTAGCGTTTGAGTCATGTTGAAGTTATTACATAGCGGGAGTTTGGTGTCAGAATTGTATAGCGGCTGGATGTGGAGTTTTCTTGTAGACGCGCACACGTAAAGAATTACTTGTAGGAGTGGTTGGTTTAGGGACAATCTCAACGAAGTCCAGGGGCGAATCCAGAGGGGGGGGGGGGGTGGAGGTGGGCGCCCTCCCCCCTCCCCCGTCGGGATAGCCAAGGTTCATAAATTTTTGGCACATACATTTTAAAATTTGGGATCACTGACTGGTCATCAACATATATTCTGAGCGGTTATACCCCTGTAAACATAGCCTTTTTGATGAGTCGGACCGCGTGCGCGGCAAAATACATCACCATTGGTGTTATAATGTCTGACCGGGTTGTCGGTCTGTCGTGGCGTGATTACGTTTTGTATATTACCGATGTTTTGATACACGTTGATACGTATGGCTTCACTGTTCGCGCAGAACTGAAATTATATGTTTTCTGTGTAGGCTTTGTATAGGTTTGCTTATGTATAAGTACATAGACTAGAGTAGGTACCTATATCAATAGGTTCTTCTAATGTGCAGAGGTGTATCTTGTGCATCTTTTCAAATGAACCAGTTGCATAGCTATGTTTTCTTAAATAATTACGAAAATTGTGTTTAGCTCTACATTTAGCATCTGTTTAACATAAGAGTAATGTATGGGTAGCTATGTCAAAACGTCATGTCTCAAAATTTTAAAATTTTGCCAGATTCGGGTTCTCCGTCAAAAACAACCCCCAAGGTGGTTCCCTGAAATGAATAAAAAGCCTTTTTGGAGGGTGGATGCGCTAAGAGCCAGTCTGGTGATCAAGCGGGAGCAGCATGTGTGACCCGAGTCGAATGCCGTTATGCTCGCATTGACAAACACCTTCAAGCACACAGCAATATTCATCGTTTCACAAAGATTCCATGCTTCGAATGGACAATTTTGCAGCCACACGCCGTGATCCATCTTTGTCCGTTGTCAACCAAGCAGTTAAAGCCAGGCAGCAGCAGGCTATGGAAAACCGGGAACGCTTATTACCCATCATTAGATGCATCGAATTTCTTGGACGACAGGGTATTTCATTGCGCGGCCACCGGGACGATGGTTTATGGGCGTCAGGAACTGAAAAAGGGCAGAAACAGACAATGAAAAATCACCTACGGCTAATGAAGGCAATTTCAGGACACTTCTAAAATTCATGGTAAATTGCGGATACAAGGAACAGGAAAATCACCTGAACAATTGTTCTAATACGGCTACTTATATTTCAAAAACCACACAGAATAAGCTAATTGCTATAATGGGACATATCGTAGTGGAAAAAATAGCAGTGAAAGTACGCGAGGCGCAATACTATAGCATAATATGTGACAAAACCACGGACACAAGTCGTAAGGAACAACCAGCTTTAGCCTTGCGGTACATAGACAGTGATTTAAACTTGCGAGAAGACTTCATTGGTTTCGTTCATGTTACCGATCTCACCGGCGCTGGATTGTGCGACACCATTGTAGGATTATTGCATGATACATGCCAAATTCCCACCAACTACTGCGTCGGGCAAGGCATGGGGCGTCTGCTATGTCGGGCCGCTATTCCGGAGTCCAGGCTATTTTCCGTGAACGCCACTCACCCTTGGCCTTGTACGTCCATTGCTTTTCGCACTGTTTAAACTTGACCATTACTAATTCTTCTACGCTTCCCGATAACAGAAATGCGTTCGGCTCCATCGCCACGGTTGCTGATTTCTTCAATTCGTCAGCAAAACGTGTGGACGCTCTTCTCCAAAACATCAAAGAAGCTGGACTACGGTTTCAAAAGATAAAATTCCACTGCGCCACCAGATGGGTCGAGCGCCATGAAGCTGTTATCCGTTTCTACGGGACTGCACCTTTAATCATGCTGCTGCCCTCAAGTATTACAACGACATACTACCAGCGTAAGCCGCCAGCTTTCAGACAGAATATGAACGTTGTTGTATGAAATGGAAAGAACTCGGCCCAGACGCGCCATCAACTGCATCATCTGCATTGAAAAAAATGTAGTCCTCAGTTTTTTCCTCGTATACATAGACTATTGCGCATTTTTTGCAACGCTCCCTGTAACATCAGCTACGGCTGAAAGGAGTTTTTCAACCCTGAGCTATTTGAAGAATCTCATTCGCTCAAAAATGGCTGAGGACCGATTGAATGGATTAGCTTTAATGTATATTCACAGAGACATTCCAATTGAATTTGAAACGGCTATTGATAAATTTGCCCTAAGAGCACGCAAACTTGACTTTGTACTCCCCCCGTCAGAAATTGTATCCGCCACTGACGAAGTCCCATGTGTTTCTGGCTTTATGGTTCTTGGCTTTAAAGATCCAGTGCCAGCGTAAGCTGAAGAGACACGGAGGAATATTACGGACTAGGATCACATAGCGTTCTAAGAAGGATTACAAAATTACATGCTCTCAAGAGGCATAGTCAAATGCCGGCGTGTTGTTGTGTAGGAGCAGGACTATATATCAGTATAGTCAATATAAACAATATATCAGTATAAACAATATATCAGTATAGGTGGTATTGGCTTAGAGAATTAAGCCTGGTGGCATAAGATAACATATTAGAAAATAGATAACAAAATTTCGGCCCGAGTCAGCTCTGTGTAATTAGAATTGAGCGAGATTCGTAGTTTCGCCAATATCGATAACGCAATCTGTGAAATGGTCGCTATGGACTACGAGTCATTTAGCAGCCATATATTAACGATGATAGAGATGTCTAATTTGGAAAACGGAAAATTCCATTCGCTCAAAAAAATTAGATGATTTACAATTGCGGTTTCCTCTTCCTCTGAAAGAGCCGTTTGACCACCAGCTTTCTTATTGTTTTCACCTTTCAATTTGCGATATATAGTCGATTTAGGAATTCCAAATTGTTCCTCAGCCTCGCGCGGTTTTATCGTGCCTTTTTGCAGGCGTCAACCGCGGCATTGAGGTTTGCCTCCGTGTAATCTTGATAACGCTTCCCTCCAACTTTCTTTTTATAAATAGAAGGCATTGGTATTAGATGTAATATACTTTAATACACTATAGAATACACTACAGCCACGAATACTTATGAAGCCTGAAACAATAAGTGTACATAAAAACACTAATGTAATGTTGGTTGACTTGGGAAAAGGGTGAGTTTATGGTATGACTTGGGACATATTTGTCCCAACTCACACCACACAGTCACCGAATTAAAGTAACCTCGGCTATAGCTATAGGCTAGTAATCACTGGGAACAATAATTCGACCGTATATATCCGAAACCTTTACGGATTGAAATAACAGAAAGTTGTAGCTTCGTGCATACTCAAAAATCCACACAACATAAAAATTTTTACATCTACGTCTAAGCCAATGCTTTCGTATTTAAAAAAACGACTCATAATTTTCCTGTAAAATGTTTTGATAGATTTAAAACTGTTTCATAGAACACATTACTCGATTATGTTGCTACATGACCCCTAAAATGAATCTAACGGGTTTATGGTGTTGAAGTGCAGGTTCCCGGAAAAAAATGCCAAAGTTTGTCCCAAGGCATCCCACGGTCCCAAGTCACCCGAGTTGACGGTATATATATATATATGTAACGTGGTTAGTGTTGGGGTAGTGAGGGTTCGGGTTTTAATACTGGTAATGACGTGATTGATAAGTAAGATCCACGCCTTAGCGTTCGTGCCTTAACAAAATAGCGCAGAACGCCGGATGACAGCGCCACTGCGCCGCGCCTGGTGAACTAGCGCTGGAGCGCCTGGGTCCTGTATACTTTGTCTCAGCGCCAATGCGCCAGAAATGTATGTTGTAGCGTATTAGCGCAATGTGCGCCGATAGTACGCCGTAGTATAAGCGCAACTGCGCCTCGAACTAAACAGAAGGTACAGTGATTAAAACCTTAGATCGATCCATTAGAACAGTAAAAAAGTTTTAATACGCAGTTTTATTCGTAGCTACCATATACCACGTTAACGCACAACCAGCAAGACTAAAAAGCACCCGCAACGTTGCTCCACTATATATTTATATACGCGATCTGCCAAAAAAACAAAACAATAATTAAATGTGAAAATGTCATAATGTGAAAATGTCAGTGCACTTGTGATTGTTGCTTTTCCTACATCGTCTAATTTTTAATATTAGAAATTCGCCTCACCGCAGAAAAACCACGATCTTGAAACTGCACAACACCCCGGCAATTCCAGACCGCTGCGCCAATACCGAATCGCTGCATATATATATGTATGTATAAAACATGTATGTATAAAACTATAATATATATGTATATTTATCATTTATCTGCGTAGTCCAGGTCTGGTTTCGGGTATTGCTTTACAAAAATTGCGGGTCCAGTTATTTTATTTTACAGGGTCCGGGTATTAATCTAGGTTGGTTTCTCCCTATCTTCACCCCACCAGGCCACCATGTGCTGGTCAGCTTTTAGCTGAAGGGCAGCCTAAAAGCTCATAGTACTCTTCCCTTCCCACTGCTCCATGTTTATATGATTCAGTTACCTAGCTGTGTCCATCAGCTGGCCAATAGTGCGAAAAGTCATTTTTTACATCGGAATATCTTGAAACTATTGGACTTGATTGTCAAACGTTTGACGCGTGTATTCAGGCTCAAAATCGAATCAGCTGCTAAATGCTGGATCAGACGCGCTAGACAACGCAGCACCCCATCCTAACTGTTGTAAGAAACTATTGATACCTTAGTTTAGCACATGTGCGAGTTAAGAAATCACTTATTTGGTACTCCGTGTATGGAAGCCAAACTCCAATCTGTAAATTAAATTAGAGCCGAAAAGCAGGTACTGTGAGACAATAAAAACTCCCGTCTTCCTTCAGAACTTGTAGTGAATCTGCCGCCGAAATAGGCGAAAGCATCCATACGCAACATTGCGGTACTGACATGCAAGTGTGTCAACAGAAAATTCTGCGCGCATTAGAAATTGTAAAAACTTCTGAAATGCAGGAAAAATTAATGCGGCTTAAAAATTATCTATGCGAAAGCTAACCAATTATGTCCGAGTTTGCACATGCAGTGCTGTACAATTTTGTTTTTTAGTGTAAAAACTGTGAATCGATTTGTAATGTCAATTCGCAAATTTAGTGATAAGGTTGCGTATTTCCAAACGATACAACCGCATCAGCATACGGTTTTCCCTATACTTTCTTTATTGATCAATATATTGTTTCGCTCGGTCGATGAGTATGTCACAAAAATTTATTAGCCAAGGCTTCGTGAAAAGTATATATTGCTTCCCTTCTGAGTGTGCGCTTTTTTGGTTTGTAGGTAAATGGCAGCCTTTCCATGAGCATTTAGAAGGTATTGTGCACATTGATTGCTTTTATTGCTATTGCAAATATTTGTTTGTTTTTGCAATGTGGACCTATTACGACACGATTTTAGTATTGCTGGACATACCCGTAGTAGTCATAAAAGCACGCCGCAGTGAATAGTAATAATTTCCACCAAAACCGAGCACAGTCAACGGGGTCAACCGTAGTTAGGAACTTTGTTTTAGTTCCCTTCAAAATAATTGTTTAATGTCACAATAGTCGACTCTACGCCTTGCTGATTGGCCTAGCGTAATGAATAAGCTTATGTCAGTTTTTACGTTTTATTATTTCGGAATGTTAATGCATAGTAGCCGCACTTGTGCCAAACGCAGAAAATCTTTATTCAATATCAGCAAGTAATCGACAGAAGTGGTTTGAGCCTTAGTAGGATTTTAGCAAGCAGAAAATGTGCGCTCTTTTAATTATAACCTTTAATTTTTAATTCTAACCAGGATCGCGGAACGAAGAATGTCAGTGCTGTGAGCAAAGTCGTTGATGAGGTTCCACGACCGGTATTTCGTCCCCAATCGACCAGGGGACAGATGACGTTGGACTGAAAAGACAAACGGACGAGGCAGGCAGCGCAAATGTCAAAGCTCGGGCAGTGTCCCTGAGACATGGAGGAGCCGCTTAAATGTCTCAACAGATGGGGCGTCGACCACATTTTGCGGGAGCGCGTTCCAGGGCCGGACGACGCGGAGAGCGAAGCTGTGAAGACGAGCATTCACACGGGCCCGCGGCTTGATGATTTTGAGCGAATGCCCGCGCAAATTATTTTCTTCGGCGAGGGTAAACAAGTGACGATAATCATAGTCCACAAACCCCCGGATGATTTGGAACGTGAGGATGAGGTCGGCTCGGAAACGGCGCGTTTCCAAAGTTTGGAGTGACAGGGAACGGAGACGGTCCGGGTAACCGAGATGCCCGATGCTTCTGACCAGCCGGGTTGCCCGACGCTGAACATTTTCGAGCAAGTTTACATCCCCTTGGAGGTATGGCGACCATGCCCGGCAAGCATATTGAAGCTTGGGCCTGACTAGAGATCGGTAAAGCAGCAAGAATGGCCTTATGTCGAGTAGACAAAAACTCGCGTGAGCAGAGAGACGCCGCGATGAGCCTCTGAGGCGATTTTGCGGCAGTGTACCGACGATTTTAAGGATGAGGAAAGCATGTAGCCTAGATACCGCTCGCAGACGCTAGATGGAATAATTTCGCCGCCAAGGTCATATGAATAGTCCGGGTTGTTGCGGCCAAAGTGTATAACAGCGCATTTGGGGACGGAAAAAGACATCTGTGAGTCCTGCGACCAATTAAATCCTGTGTGTAGGTCAAACTGGAGAGCAGCGTGATTGTTTGCGGGATCAGACTGACTAATGCGGTTCAGAAGACACGTATCATCGACAAAAGACCAGATATGACATTTGATATTGTCAGCCAGGTCATTCATGTAGAACAAAAATAGCGTCGGCCCGAAAATTGAACCCTGAGGAACTCCACTGAGCACTCGTGTCGGAAGCGAAGATGCTCGGAGACGACAACTGTTTTGCTGCGATCGGATAGGAAGGCATTGATCCATCGATGGAGCGTACCGCAGATACCATGGCTACTGAGTTTGGCCAAGAGCCGCTGGTGCGGAACCACATTGAAAGCTTTTCTAAGGTCCAGAAGTATGCTATCAGCGCAGCTCTTGGTGTCGATGTAGGAGGTAATAGTTTCGAGATAGTCGATTAGTTGAAGCGTTGTGGATCGGTTGCTGCGGAATCCGAACTGTGTTGTACTAAAGAGCTCATGTGTCGATGCGAACTTCATGATAGCCGATTTGACGACAGTTTCCATGGCTTTGCAACACGACGACGTCAAATTGATGGGCCGATGGTTGCTGGGATCCACCTTTGAGCCCTTCTTAAATATCGGGACGACGTTTGCGACTAGCTAGTCAGAGGGAAGCGAGGCGGTTTGGAAGGATTTGCGGAATAGAGAGGCGATTGGGATCGATAGAGCGATGGAACACTTGGACACAAGGGTGTTTGGTATGACGTCAGGACCAGGCGACGACTGACTTTTGAGACAAGCAAGTGTGTTGCATACTAGCAAAGGGGAGAAATCGACAGTGCAGAGCATGGCGTTAGTGCGCTGACGAAAGTGTGGAATTGTACCGGTGTCCTCAACTTGGAACACCGAGGCGGAGAATAAGTTGAAGGCGTTGGCAAGATCGGTGGGATCAGACAACACATTACCATCGTCTGGCTTGAGCTGGATTTGCGGTGAAGCGGTTTTTCGGGATGTATTTACATGGCCCCAAAAAACTTTGGGACGCGTGTTTATCTGGGCAGCAAGGGGCGACAAATGTTTGCGTCGGGCTGGACCGCCGGACATCAAGATCAGCGAGGACTGCGACACGTTTATAATTAATCCAAGCCGGCTCGGTACGACGGCGCTTAAAGGAGTGGTAGCTGTTACGTTGCCTTAAGAAAGCGCGGCGACATCGGTAGTCGGCCCAGGAGGGATATCGGCGTGTAATAGGTCGTGAGAAAGGAACAAACTTTCGAATAGCCTGGTAAATGTTAGTTGAAATATGGGCCCACATTTCGTTGGCAGACATCTAATCGCGGACATCGATGTTGCTGGTAAAATGGTTAGACATACCGACCCAATCGGCTCTTGACCAGCACAGTCGGCGGGACCGGTGTTGGACGTTAGGGGCGCAGGTCAAGTTGAAATATACCGAGAAATGGTCGCTACGGACGCCGGGACCCACCGTCAGTCGACTGACAATATCAGCAGAGCAGAAGACGAGATCCAATATATTGTGTTTCCGAGTTGGCTCGAACGCAAACTGGGATAAGCCCAGTTCAAATGTAACATTCATGAATTCATCACACTTCGTCGGCCAACTGGGGATGGACCAGTTGATGTCCGGCCAGTTAAAGTCGCCCATGAGGAGGATTTCGTCAAAGTGTTCAGCACAAAGGGAAAGCAAATAGTTGTACAAGGCAGTATTGGTCGTGGCATCGTTACCTGGAGAGCGATAGACACAGCATACTAGAATCCGTATGGTGACGGTGCTGATTATGCAAGCAGCGACGTCTGGATGGTCTGGACAGATGACAAGCGCTTGAGGCTTGAATGAGTTATGAGCAAAGATGATGCTGCCACCCCAGTTGTCACCGCGATCCCAGCGAAGTGTGGTGAAGCCCACGAGTTTCAATTCACTGTCACTAATGCCACTATGGGCCCACGCCTCAGTAACACCAACGAGCCCGACATTTGCACTGCGTGCTAAGGCTAGATTTAAGTTGGCCATTTTGCGAAGTAGTGATTGAGCGTTGAAGAGCAAACACGCCACTTAGCCGCCGCCTGACTGTTGAACATCACTAGATGAGCTGGAAACGATAGAAGAGTTATGTATATCACACTCACTTGCAGTACTCTCCTCTGTGTTGCTACCAGAATATTCGACCGACCTGACAGGAAATTTGATACAGTCTAACTGTTGCGACAATAAAGTATTTACAGGAAATTTAATACAGTCTAACTATTGCGACAATAAAGTGTTTGAAGTAACATTTGATGCACCGATAATAGACAAACGAGAGTCAGATGCTCCAGGACCACAGTAACTTACGGCCTCAGGAGCTGCTTGAGGCAGGATCCAATCGCCGGCGAACCACCGAGGATGGGCGGCGCCGGCGTTGATTTTCCGAGCGATTTTCGACACGATGACGGTGCTTGCTGAGGAAGGCGTCGTCATTGCTGCCTTCGGGTAATGTAATCTTAATGATTTTCATACCTTTAATTCGCAAGTTGGATTCACCAGCAAGACGGCGATGCATGTACTCCTCATAGATAGCCCACTCCTTGGCCTGCTCAGCAGGAGTGCGGTCCCGCTTGAGGCTAATGCTTTTAAAGCGCGGATCATCACACGACGACAGCGCTCTAACCTTGTTAAGGATGGTCGTGACAGAGGACGCCTCTGCGAACGACACTATGCGTGCCTTGGGTCGCAATGCACCAGACGCCGTAGTTTTGCTCTGGCCTACATGATTAATAAAAGTTACATTATGCACCTCCGGATCAACACCCATGGCCAACAGCAGGCTGTTAAACAACTCCTTATCCGGCACTGCACATTTTGGCGCTTTACCATCGGATGCATATCAAACACGAGAAGATTGAACTTACGCCGCTCAAGATCCTTGAACTCACTCAAAGCTTTGTCAACCGCCAGACTAGCCGCTTTTCTGACGACGTCTGCCGGTGCCTTTGTAGGAAGGTCGCTGACGGGGGGACCCCAGGTCACGTCACCCTGCTGCGAGTCGAGCTTGGTCCGAATGGACTCGACTGTGTTGGAGAGTGACTCCAACGCGGACTTGAGCTTGTCGCAACCTGTGCCTAGTCGCTATAGGCAACGCTGGCAACATGCACTGACTCTCATAATATTGTAATATTCAGCGCAGAAATGCTTGTAAATCATCGCAACGTACTGCTAAGTGCGTTATGCCGTCACGTTAAACTTGTAGAAGTATAGCAGTATGACATAAACAGGTAATTAAGGATACACCAATTGAGAAGTCTGTATGGCACATGTGATGCGTATGCCCCGAGTGTCTAAATTACTGGGAAATATCAGCATATCTTTTAATAAGTCTACTTGATAAAACTTATTTCGGTTACGGATATTAATTTTTAGTCTTGATTCGAATGGTTATGTTACTATCCTGATCTTATTATGTGTATATACTGCTTCCAGTCGCTTCCAGTCCAAAACGCGACTATTCCTGCTGGTTCTATTGCTGATCCGAGGATTCATGTTGATGCTAATTTGTTTACGAATATATCTTACTCATACCTCGAACTGTTGTAGCTAGTGGACTGGAGTTCTCCGAGCTAATTTTCTCGCTTGATGACTTCTTCGCCGGTTTTATTGTGGCAAAATAATTTTTGCTGAAACCTTACGTAAAATGATCTACGCCTGGATAAATTATTACTACAAATTAAATTTCTCAATTCTGCTGCCACGCAGAAGTGGAATTTGATACTTCGTGGAGTAACGTTTTAGAAAAAATTTTTGCTCTAATTTTCTTCCAAAATTTTTGACCAAATAAACAGTCCAATTTTATCATCCACAATCTCTAAATACTGTCGAAGTGCCTATGTACCAGTCTTATTGGCGGCATATGACTTATTTGATTTGTAGATGTATATACATAGTTTATTGCGTGGAATGGAACATAAAAGAATTAAGCTTAAAGCTATTAACTCATTTATTACTTGCGACCTTTGCAAGGGATATTTTATAGACGCTACTACAGTAACAGAATGCCTACATACATGTAAGTTGCTATTCATCTTTTTGTTCATTCTATGTTTCAATTTACGTCGTAGTAGTTTAATAGACAGCTCAGCGACATCGCTTCATGCAAATGTGTCAAAAACATTATTTCCACCAGCAATACTTACCAATAGTATTCCACTTTGGTGGTAAATTGCTAATCTTATGTAATGTAGCTTATTTTGGCAAATTTGTTGCTACAATTAAACACTGGCTAACGCTGAGTGGCTGGCCCTTATTTGTCAAATCCCCCGCGACCGTCAGATTCCCCTTGTGTTTCCAGCACTTACTCGAAACACCCTCTTTTATCTAAACCCATAATTTATGTTTTTGGTTTGCTAAAGAATACTTGCTACATATTATTTCTAATGCTAAAACACTGCTTTATACAGGCTCAAAATTGTTTTAAATTTCAAAATTTTGTTTTCGCCACATTGAAATTTCCATTTACAATGAACATGGAGGACCCCAGAATAACACCATATTTTTCTGAAGGCTGTGGACGTGCCAAAAATGTAAAATATTTGCATGGCTGTCTATTAAAATTTGTGATGCAATTTGTACCCAGAAAGATGTGATAATGTGTTTTCAAAGGCTATTTGATTGTCTCATTAAGTATATATATAATCAAAGAGCAACCGCAGTTCCAGTTCTTGCTAAAATCCTATTCCGGTTGCGGTAATTGAAAGTGCATAAACTATCACGATCGGGAAAGTCAGTTGTAAGAGTTTCTAAATTTTTGCGTTAGTTGTGACCCAAACATACATTTTGATATGTAAATTAATAATTGCCATTCACAATCAATCAAAACTAAATTTTAACTCAGATTGCACAGGAAAATGTACGTGGGATAAATGCTTTCCCTACGATGTTCAAATCCAACTTGGTTGAATGGATATACTTAGCAGAATATGCATTAGGAGTAAACTGGGCTCTCCAAATTGGGGGGTGGGGGCCCTGGCGTTTTTCGATTCCCCTGGTTCAGAACGGGTGCCCCCCTGGCAAAATTTTGGACTCCCCCGGTTCACCGCCTCTTAGACATTTTTTGTTTCCAATCGGTCCAAAGTACAAAAAATTTGATAAAAATTTGTACTGAAATTCCGTTCAGAAGCCAAAAATTTTGCAAATTTTGTCAAAATTTGCTTCAAAATCGCTTTTTCTCTCCATCAAAAGCTTTTGGAAGTGTTTCTGACACGATTTTTAACCGCTTTTCTCTTGGAAAAATGTCCCCTGGCAAAACCGGGCGCCCCCCGCTTCGGAACCAGGGCCCCCTAGTTCATGCCAGCTGGCAAAATTTTCAGCGAATGGAGAGCCCAGGTGTATATATACATAAGCTGAAAATTTTGAATTTGAACATAACACCACAACATAAATACCTTGCTACAGTCTGATTTAACATAAGTTGTCTCAAGCGCTACGCAGTGCGTTTATAATTTTTTATTAATCAGCTGGTCTGTCCACAATGCGGGGGTGGACCACCACTTTCCGGAACTCCACATGTTCTTGAGATGTTGCACTGTGTCAGTGCCCTCTCCCCATTCGGCATAAACTCCCATGCTCAACTAAATTTATCTTTTTTTATGCAAAATGTTTTTTAAACATTAATTACCACTATTTCTATTGCTAAAACATCGTTTTATAGCTTGAAAATACATGCAAAACTATATATATATATATATATATTAAAACATGGAAGTATTTATTATTTTCATGCAAAATTTATTATCTCCACTTGAAATTTTCTTCGAGAATGAACATGGGGCCTTCGAAGTTTCCCAACCACTTTTCGGGGGGCTGTGGACAGGCCAGAAGATCAGTACACCACTGAAGTTAAGTTACACGCTTCTACGCAGTTAGCAACTGTGTTCGTTAGAAAAGCAGCTGTACTGTTAAATGCGCAAAGAATTATAGCAATTTGTCTCAACTATAATACTTCTGTCCAGAAAGTAAAACCTTTAATTTTCTTTCAAAACAAGAGGTCTATATCAGTACGTTTCCAACGGACTTATATACTTATAACATGCCTATATATACCTATATGACTTATATACTTATAACATGCCTATATATACCTATATAATATATGTGTAGTAACGAGAGGAAATTCAGCTAACTTGCTAATACGCGCTCAATGCTTTCTTTTACATTCACATGTCGACACGTTCACATCTGACCTGCCCAAAGCCCTCCGAAAGTGGGGAGAGGGGACACCGGGGCTATCCATGTTTAGACCTCGGATTCGTCCTCTATTCCTCTATTTGTCCTCTATTTTCAGAAGCGTCCTCTATTGTCCTCTATTTCGATGTTTTGTCCTCTATTGTCCTCTATTTTTGGACGGACGAATTTTGGAAATAATGTTTTGTGAATTTGGTGGCAAAGCTAGAATTTTGCAAAATGTGGCATATTTATCAAGCATCCAGCCTCGCTTCACGAGTCTTAAGACTCATTAACGTCAAAACATTGCATTTCAGGTCTCAAAATCTATCGATCAACCCGAAGGGATCCTACTTTCCATCTACATGAATAACTGTTGTTTCCATATATACTATATATCTGAATTGTAGAATGACACTAATTGTTTGTAAATGCAGTTGTCACACACACTATATATGTATATGTACTGTTGTAAGCTGTCACAAATATACTGTTGTTTGTGTGCCATCTGTACTTGCTCTGATTTGTGTCCTATTACATTTCAGATAAATAGTATATCTGGTAACATAACAGTAATTGCTGCAATGCCAAGAGATTCCACATATAGTCCTGCTTGGGAAGAGTCTTCCATTGGCGGCATTCCGAATTCACTTTGGCTAACTGCTGATCCATCATCATTGTATTCGGCGAAATGCAAACTTTGTACCGGAAAAACATTTCTTGTGAAATCACAAGGATACTCTTCAGTAAAGCAACACGCCTCATCGGCTAAGCACATTAGTAGTATGAAGGCTAATGCTGGCCAGGCCAAACTATCAGTCGGTGCGGAAACTGGAAACGTAGTTGTTGCTTCACCTACTGAAGGAGTCGTCATTGCACATGACGATAAGGTTACAAGGGCGGAAATTTTGTGGGCTATCCAGATGAGCGTATCCAACTTTTCCTTTAGATCGTGTAACCAGATGCCCGATTTGTTCAGCAGCATGTTTTCTGATTCAAAAATAGCTCGGGATTTTAAGATGCACGAAAACAAGGCATCTTACAGTGTGAACTACGGCATTGCGCCTTATTTTAAAGGCTGTGTCCTTTCGGAGGTGCAATCATCTACTTATGGCTTTTTCCTGGCGTTCGATGAAACAACGACAGTTCAGGTCAAGAAGCAGTTGGACATTCATTTGACATGGTGGTCGCCGACGTCCCATCAAGTGGAAACAGCATTTGTGGATGCTCAGTTCATATCGCGTGCAACAGCAGATATTTTGTCAGACTGTTTAATGAACTTTATGGCCACTAATTCGTTACAATTGGCTGATCTTTTATCCGTCGGCATGGACGGTCCTAGTGTAAATAAAAAGACGTTCAGCCTTCTTCGTAAAGCAGCCGAAGACCAGCGATCTGGACTGATCGATATAGGGAGTTGCAACCTTCATATTGCACACAATGCGTTTGGGAGGCTAGTTGCCAAACTGGAAATCGATATACCAGATGTGCTTTATTCTTTACACTTCTATTTCAAACATTCCGCTCTTCGTCGAAGTGATTATAACCAAGTTGAAGAGATAACCAGCATGACGGCCGAATTTACGAACAAGTACGTAAGTAGTCGTTGGCTTTCAATGGCTGCTGCATGTCGGAAATTGACGGAGCAGTTCGAAAATCTATGTCACTATTTCCTCACGGTTGTGCCACAGTCTTCCGAATTCAAAAACATCTCTCAGACTGACCGATATAAAACAATTTCTGCTTTCCTGAAAAATCAAGCCAGCAGGGTTTATTTGTGTTTTGTTGACTTTATTAGCCGCCCTAGTGAAGCATTTCTGAACAAATTTGAAAAGAGGGAGCCCATGATACATCTATTGTGGGATCGAATGAAGTTGCTACTTGTCGGCTACATGCGTTTGATTGTTAAACCGGACGTTTTGGCTCAAAATGAGCAAAAGCCCTGGGAGATCGAAGTCTGCGCTGATAGCGCATCTACATTGCCATATGGACGTTTTGATGTTGGTGTAGAAGCTCTTCAGTTTTTGTCTAAGCTGTCAGAGCCATTGCAAAAACGTGTTCGGCTTAATCTTCGATCCGCCTGCATAGCGCTAGTCGGCCACCTACAGAAATCCTTACCCCTTAACAATGCTATATTGCGCGACATGCGCTGTTTGAACCCTTCGCTGAAACAGTTATGTGGTCCCGATTTTATTGGAAGAATTGCTATAGCTTTGCATCACGCCGCTCCCAGAAAACTTTCGCTGACTCAAGTGGATGCCGCTAGAGACGAGTGGCGAATTTTCCAATCGTCTGACACGGAATATAGAGAGAGTGAAAGGGTTGACAGTTTTTGGAATCGAGTCCTCAAGCTACAGGCAGAGGACGGGTCGCCGTTGCTCGCCAACCTCGCGCGAGTTGTCAAAATGTCGCTGCTTTTCTCTCATGGACAAGCTAGTTTGGAGAGGGGGTTTTCTGTGAACACCGATATTCTCTCCAAAAAGCGTATGTCGCTATCTGAACTGTCCATTATTTCTCAGCGTATTGTAAAAGACTACATTTGTCGCAGCTGCGGGAACCAGGTGCGCAAACTAGTCGTCACATCTTGAACTGTTTCCGATCAGCTAAGAGCAAATACGATAAAGCCAAGGATGATATGCGGAAAGCCAACGAGAACAAAACCAAATCGCACTCAAATAACCGAGGTCGAGGAAATATCGCCTCAACCAGTGGCATATCACGCTTGGATCAAATACGTGCGTTGAAACGGTCTCATGAAGCCGAGGCTCGGACGGCTGAATCCCTGCTGTGTGAGGGTTCGATTCAGCTGCAAACGGCCTGTGCTGAAAAGAAAATGCGCCAGGAGATTGTCGGCGCCGCTAACGCTAAGATTTCGATGGCTAACACCAAGCTCACAGAATTGCGGAAAAAGATTGCGAAATTACATGAAGAGGAGCTCAATCTTATTGAAAAGAAGCCAAAAAAGTAAAAGGTGGGTTGTAGCGTTGAATTATTGGTCATAATTTGGCTTATTAGATGTCCTCTATTTTCGGAGAAGATGTCCTCTGAAATTTTCTCTAACCGGTCCGAGCACTGCATGTTCATTCTCGTGGGAAACTTCAAAGTGGTGGAGATAAATATTGCTTAAAAATATTAAATATTTCCATATTTTCATGTGGTTTTACTACCGTGCATGTATTGTCAGGCTATGAAATGACGTTTTAGCATTAGAAATTATGGTAATCAATGTTTAGAAACATTTTGCATACAAAAACATAAATTTTGAGACATAAAATTTTTTGGATTTAGTTGAACATGGAATTTTCGGCCCAGTGGCGGAAATCTCACGACCATGGCGGATTTGGAATGTGGTGGTCTTCTTATCCCCCCACTGTGGACAGGCCAGCACATGTGACTCAGCTTATGTTATAAAGTATGACAGCATTTTTGCCAAGTACTGGCGGATTTATAGAAGCCCGAGGCACGCCAACCATGTAGATCGCAAAATCAGTGGCTTGTCTCATCGTAACGTGGTGAATTCTGAGCGTGTATTGTGTAATTTAAAGACGTACACAGCTCCTTGGATGTTTTTCACTTACTGTTTGATTGCTCTGCAAAATGAGGTCAATAACACTCATTTAGTGATAGTAATAACAATAACAGCACATTTGTGATGCTATATAGAGGGTGAACTGTTCTATAGAATAAAACGAATAGCACCCATGTACAGTCCGTGCCAGAAATGACTATCGGGTTTCGAACAAGCAGCCGTCGAGCGAACATCGAACACTTCTCGATCAATTATTTTCGAACGCATTCCGAACAACACCGATTAGGCTTCGTACAACTAGTATTTTTACTGAAACAGAGGGTGCTTTCATTTTTATGTTATCATTACGTTTAATCAACTGTAACAGGCTGATGTTTATACCACCGAAAACTTCTTGCACCCCAAATCCATTGAAAAATCACACCCTAAAGATATCGAAATAAACTGGCAACGTATTTAGTGTGTGTGCTGGTCTCTAAACCAAACCATCGTATTCAGCCTACCGAAAAACCTACATCGACAATTCTTGATGACCTGTACGGAATACGTATCCAAACAGCTGAAGACACTATATTCTGGATATCGGGTTAAATGAGCCTACACCCATTGAAACCCCAGGAAAAGGCGTGGAATATTCACGTCGATCTCTAGATAGATGAATAATTCGCGAGACTAGTAGGACATAATACTACACAGGTCGCCTAGATAGTGACCCATAGATAGCATAGATAGATAGCAACCCGCTCTCCAGCGGTAAGAAGGAACCATAATATATAGTATAGCATCTGAATATCGGGAATCTTATCCATATCCAAATTATTTCCTAGAACCCCCACCCCCCGCCCTCTCACTTCTTCTGTTGTTTACGTCTAAGTAGAAAATGCTCCATTTTCTGCACTTCCTTACCACACAGAACACATATGTCATTGTCCCTCAACCTTCTTGCTGTAAGGTGTGCATTAAGAGAACAATGTCCCGTGATAACCAAACGTTGGACACTAGGTAACCAAATCACTATATTTAGTATACCCAAAAATTTTTATATAGACTATTTTTGATGCCATTAATCAAACTACTGAAGACCAACAATTATCTGGAAGTCGGGTTCATTGAACCCAAATCCAATGAAAACGTCCAAAATTTCACAGCCATGGTTTTTTTCGTCATTTATTAGACAATGTATATATAGATTTAGAATGCCAAGTTCCAGTAACATTTAAAATTTATAATTGCGGCGAGGCTAATTTCAGCTCTGGTTACTTCACTACATATATTTAACTAACCACTCCACAGCATCAAAATTGTGTTTTGTCGTGTTTTTATACCTTTACGACATGTATATAGTTTCTGGTGCATACTTATATAACTATTCCAAATGCGTATTTCCGCATCTCGCGTTCCGTTTTAGTTGCTGTTTTGCCACGAATAGTCGAAATATATATGGCCCGTTTCACGATCTATGGGCCACCCGAGTGAAAATGTTGGAAAATGCTTTTTTTGGAATTTTTGACCGCCGTGTGCTGTAATTTGTTGAAAAAGGTCTATATTTTGGTTCTGTAAAGTTGGCACAAAATTCCTCCAGTGGGTAGTGTGTAGCAGCTCCTGGAGTGCCCTAAATGGTCCAAAAACCCGAAATTTGCTTATCTGGCTATAACTTATTACGGTTTGCAGCTGTTTTTTTGGATTTCCGCCGCCGAGACGGTCATTTTGGTACCAAATCTCACCCAGAAAGTGAATTTTTTGGAAAAATAGTGGTTAAATAGGGGTCTTTAGGACCCAAAAACGATGGCAAAGTGCCAAAGTTTTTTTTATTTAATGGAATCATCATGTAGCACCACTATTTTACCCTAATATCATAGCGCAGACTTGGCCATTTCAAAAAATATATGGATCCCGTTGTGACCTGACTCTGTGACCTCCCAGAAGACGCTGAAAATGGGTTGCGGGGGGGACAGCCTGGTTGCGGGGGGACAAAATTTTTTTGTCTTAAAAATGATATCTAGAGGGTAAAACAGTTACAAAACGGTACCGAACGCACTCCAAAAACACTTTTCTGGCTAATAAAAATGTTTTTGGGTTGCGGGGGGGGGACACAATTTTTATACCCAAGTCCCCTGGCCCAAACTCGGCGCATACGCCAGAGTAGGGCCGTGTAAAGTAACAATAAATAAAAAACGTATAAACTAACCATAAAAACGGCACCAAATCGTTTGTACAAATCGAACCACGCCAAAATCGATTCACATGACAAAACGGGAGAGTTGGGGGCTGAAAATAATGAAAATATCGCGTCTTAGTCACTGGATATCAAAAAGTTTCCACATATACACTGCTTACACATTAAATACTTCCTATAAAATTATAAAAACATAAAAAAGATACCTGTTATAGTGGCTTTTTAGCCACTTTCGCGCTGAAAATAAGTAAAAATGCAAAAAATTGTTAAATTTACCTATTTACAGGGGCCTCACGCCACCGAGGGGTTTTCGAACCCCAAGACGAAAACGAAAAAGAGCTAAGTGGGCTAGGGGTCTGGGCCTCAACATCGGCTCCTGGCAGCGCTACTAGCTGTTGGCTGCTGCCTGAAATAAATACGCTAAATGTAAACTCGAGAACCGTTTAGACGGTACACTTACCTGAAAACAAGTAAAAATTATTTATCATTATTATAATAAACAAAAAAGGAACCTGTCATCTTCTTGAGCAACCTGAAAACACCCACCCACGCCCCCGAACTCACCAGCCGATGGCCCAGGCATCGCATCACCCACTTCTTGACAACCTTGATGACCAGGATCCGCCACCACTACCGTCGCCTCAGCGATGTCTTCATCATCGCCAGTGTGCTCGACGATTTGCTGCGCTTCTGAAGTAGTGAACTATAAATAGCAGCACTGTTAATTGACGACATGAGTATAACATGACACACAGTAACACGGCAATAAATACATACCTATTTCTGTGTACCTACCTGGGGAAACCCACACCTGCCTGCAGCCTCACCTCTGCATATATTACATATCACACTTCGCAGTTGAAAACTCACTTTGCTTAGCTCGCTGTCGTTGCTTTTTCGATCGCTCACGCTCCCGACGCTGCTCCAATTCGTCATCGTCCAATTCGGCCACTCGAACATAATTGCATACTTGCCGCGCTTGATGTCGCGTTGCTGCTCGGTCAACAAAAACTGCTGCTTTCCATTGTCGGAAAGCTTTTTACACCACTTCGATTTTTTACTAGTCATTTTTACTACTAATCTGCTGAAACACCTGGAATGTCTCCTATAAAACATGTAGTTAGCCAGAAATGAGGATGTCCCCCCCGCCCCTGGGAACCGAATGTATCCTGGTAATTTCCACATGTATCATCTATTTTAGCACCCCTTTCATGATTTTACGTAAAATACGGCATCAAAAACGCTGACAATGACTCGTGCGGGGGGGACATCCTGGTTGCGGGGGGACATCCTCATTTCTGGCATGTCCCTGAAATGTAGAGATATATAGCCGGACTTTGGGTCAAATTCTAGGTTATCTGGCACGGGTAATTTGATTATGGTATTGGTTTGGCAGTACAACAACGTTTATGTGTTGTGCGGGGGGGACAAATAAGAAAGACAAATTTGCCCACTTTTAAACGAACGGCTGGTACAACACGGTAAACAGAAATTGGTGGGTCCAAATGTGTTTCACGTATGAAGAAACGTCCGTGGTGTTGCACAGTGCACTCATAACGCTCAGACTATACTGTGCTATGGATATATAGCTACGTTTCTCCTAAATTTTGCCGTGGGCGGAATAACTAAATTTTGACAAAGTCATTGGTCGTCATGTTCTAGTAACCGAAAATGTGGATATCTGGCTACGCTATGACGACAACAACGCGTGACAATTACCATCTCTGAAAAAGTAACGACGTGTCGAAAATTTGCATCAAAAAGCGGACAATTTGAAGAGGCTGGATTTTTGGGAGAGAAAAACTTGTAAAATTTGTATCACTTGTCCGATTTTGGAAAATTTTTTTTATTTGAAAAATAAACGTTGAGGCTTTAGGCCTGTGTTACGCCCGCTACGCTATCTGTATAGCGTAATTCCTGAAATTCCCGCTTATCGAAAATGTCCCCCCCCGCACCTGGGCCATAGATCGTGAAACGACCCATATGCAGTAGTATTGGGTTTTCTTTAGTGTTGTACCGGGATAAGAATTTTACCGGGGCCGGAGCCGAAACCGTGGTTGACCGAAAAGTACTATGCGTTCGATTTTCCAGCGCATATAGAGCATATATACCACATATACACACAACCCGACAGGGGGTGGGAAGAAGTGAAATCCTTCCTGGGAATCCGGACTCCCATCCCCGCGAATTGACGTCAACTCATAGGCGAAAATTTGACGCCGGGGTCTAACGCTGTCCTGACTACCGTTCCGACTTCCCCCAACCAGAAATATTTTGCCCGCTACCGGGAGTTACCCCCTCGCGGGGGGTTCTAACCACTGGCATGTATGCGAATATACCAATAACCAAATCATTGTTTAATTACTATTCTTAAAAAACCATATCCGAATTTTGTCCGTATACGTAATAAACTTGTTGAAATATCAAAACTCAACACAAATCGATTCAACATTTTAGTTTATTAGTTTAATAAACTATACGTTGTGAGCTCAAGTTCACTGTTTCAGGAAGGTACTGTGGAATTTGCACTGTCCTAGTTGTAGCAAGCATTATATCTTCAGCTAAAGCTCCAGATTGTTTATCTGTTCTACTAATTTGGGACCAAAAATATTTTTTCTGAATCAGTAGGCCCGGCCTCGGCGCCTGGCGCCGGGGCTTTGACGTTCCCCCGGCCCGGGGCTAAATTTGTTGCCCCGGCCCGGGGCTAAATTTGTTGCCCCGGCCCGGGGCTAAATTAGTTGCCCCGGGCCGAAGCTAAGCCCCGGTACATCCCTTGTTTTCTTATAACCGTCCTTTGCTAGGGCGATCTTTTTATGTAACCTCAAAATAAGAGGAGGTGCTGGGGGTAGACTTGAAGGAGTCAAACTGATTGCATGACCTGGGGAACACCGCCAAATTCCTCTTGGACGCCTCCCTTTCTGTGGAGACGCCAGTATAAATATATCTGACTTCTCCAAATGGGTGAGGGAGAAGGACTCATATATTTCAATTTCATCGTTAAATTTTGGCCTCCACTGGTTCATCCTCCAGTACTTTCCTGCCAGTTAAAATTAGCAATTTTTTCTCTGTTTGTCAAAAATACGAGTTTTAAACTGTTATGGTCAAAAATCCCCAAAATGTTGCAGAGAGACGGCTAAATCCTGTTAAAATTTCATCATTTTAGATATCCATAATCGCAGTTGCTAATATACGTGTGATATTTAACGTTTTGTGACAGCTATAGTACTTTATGGTTTTCAATATTACCCCATGTTCCGATCTGATGTACCACCAGGTGATACTTCTATGTATAATATTGGTAGTTTGGAGAAGCCAGCATATTATATTTAGTAGTCGCGCGTAAATAGAGGGCTTAATGTATTATTTAATTTTTTTTTCAGTTTGCAAAGCTTGTATTGTAAAGCATCTAGAAGAAAAGCGTACATGTCCAAAATGCGATGGTTTAATTCATCAAAGCCATCCATTACAATACATTTGGTATGCTTGCAAGTTGTTATACCACAGTTGGATGTTTGCTTATGTCGCTCATTTTAATACACACAGTAGTATTTTGCCGATATTACGTTGTGATGTTTTTATTGCTTTGGGTATTATACGATCCTGTCTGGCGTGACTCAACACGTGGACTATGTAAAAGTATCGGAGTAATTCTATTTAAAGATAAAAACGAAGTATCTCGAAGAAAAACGTACATGTCCAAAATGTGATGATTTAATTCATCAAAGCCATCCAGTGGTATCTCGCAAACGAGGCTGAAATAGTTTCATTTCTATAGTATTTTGTTGAATCACCTGTAAAAAGCCGTGTTTGATGTATACATATAGCAGTCTAAAACCTCTTAACCCCTGAACCCATTGAAAATCCCAAAATCTAGTCAACCCTAACCATTTTGAAAACAACTGACAATGCATCAAATATTTCTGCTGGTTTCTAGATAACCAAGCCATCGTATTCAGCCTACCGAAAAACCTATATATATAGATAATTCTTGTTATCTTTTACAAATACGTCACCAAATAACTGAGGGCAAACTAAACCCAGGAAATCGGGTTCATTGACCCAAAACAATTGAAATCCATGAAAAGGCGTGAAACATGCACGCTCGACTCTAAATAACCAAATCATTGGATTCAACATACCGAAAAATTCTAATGGACTACTTCTGATACCATTAACCAAACTAATGATGACCAACAGTTATCTGGAAATCGTGTTCATTGAGCCCAAATCCAATGAAAACATCTGAATGTTCACATACATAATTTTTTCTTTAATCAAATAGATAACCAAATCAGTGTATTCAGTCTTCAGAAACGCTAATATATAGACCATTCCTGATGCCCTGAACAGAATACATAATTAGACAAATGAAAACGTCCTACATTTTAAAAATCTGGTTCGTCGACAGTAAAACCCTTGAAACCCCATTAAAACGTATAATATAGTCATGTTGTACTACAATTAGCAACACCTTCGTATTCAGGACGCTTGATAACCTAATAGGCACATTTTGAAAGGTAAAGACAAGCAATAACAAGGCGAAATTAACAAAATCACCATTTCTGACAAATGATCGACGAACCATATTCTGCCCCACAGCGGCTCATGGAGTGGTCCCACAAAATAGTCACCGTCAGCAAAGACACAGTCAATTTCGCATTCCAAAACACATTTGCTTGTTAGTTAAAATGTTTGAGGATATGTTCGCGAACCTCTGCTATACCTTTGCACAAATTAGTTCGCAAACAATAAAAATCGTCATCGTGAATGCAAATACATTTTTAGCAAAAACAAAATAGTATATAAAGTGCCTATGTACGTGTCAGATCAGAACACTCAATAAGTGTGTTCGCGAACTTTAAGGTAAACTACCAGTGGGCTACGCTGTCTTTCGCTAAAAATACGTACAGGTAAATGTGAATGCGATGAGTAATTATGCTCTTGTAGCACAAAGTAGTCTTCAGTGTTCGCGAACAACAAAACACGGTAGTCTGTTCACGAACAGTTACACTTAATATTATTTTGTGATTAAATCTCATTAAATCTGGTATGACGCAGTCATGTTCGCGAACAACAAAACACGGTCGTCTGTTCGCGAGCACTGGCGTGTTACATTATTCTAGCTAAATTGAATTAAATATCGCATAACTCATTCACGTTCTCGAACAACAATCTATACGCGCTGCGCTACCTAGTCTGCATGTTTGTTCTGTAACAGAATTTTATGCCAGGCTATACTGTTGCCGAATGACAAGTTTCAAATTGAAAACTTCATAAAATTATATTCAACAACTTAACAGTTTCATTAAAATGTCCGGTAACGGTATTCATACGCTTTGAAGCTCGTGATACAAATGTTTTTAAACCGTTTAAAGAGGGATATGTTATCGCCAAAAATGTTCCGGTTGCCGATTATTTTTGGTGTGACAAAAAAGGATTGTTGCTGGGCGCATGCAAAGTGTAATTCCGCATAACAGCGACAGAAACAGCCACAACACAGGTGAAGATTGTTTTTCTTTTGATGTGCAGATTTAGCCATAAACATTTTTGCATGAACTTTTTTAGCTTTAGCGCATTTCAGTTAATAATGTTTTGTTTTAGCATTGATCGTACCATGCAAGACGTTGTCAATAAATTAGTGCCCAGGCTCGAAGATGGTAAGCAGTATACTATTGCCAATCAACTTATATGCCTTAACTGTTTCTGTTTATATAATGCCTATGTGGTCGATAATAGGCGCATCGGGTTTGCTGTGTTGGAACAAAGAACTATTTAATGCTTCTACAAAATATTGAAGTAGAATCTAGATGTGCTATTTCGTCGCCCGTGCTTAACTGTGACAAACATATCGGATTAAACAAGGTTTAGCATTATAATGATATATAATTTAACGTGTTAATTTTCTGGCTTCTCCAAAGTGGGACCCCTGGCAAAAAACGGATGCCACTCAGTTGCTCCTGATGGCAAAATTTTTGTCTTGCTCGGATAACATAGAAACTTCAAATATTTTTACAAAAACCTTACATTGATGTTAAAATTTGATCAGTTCAGCAAAAATTGATTGAAAATTCGGCTCTAACTTGAAGAAGTACTGTTTTGCAGCGTTTCTGATTTTTGAGTTTTAACTGAAAAAATAGATTTTTAAAATTTTTAGATTTCAAAGGGGGAGTGCCCCAACGGTCAGCCCAAAGGATCCCCGGTTCATGCTCCCTGGCAAAACAAAATTTTCAGTTTATGGTGAATCAGTTTATTAAAAGCTGCTGTTTGTGGCCGAATGTTAACATTTGTTCGGATTGCGTTTTTTAAAGAGTGGCGTATCATAAAAATTTATTTGCATGATTTAGAAGAATTCCGACGCAAGGAAAAATTCTGCAAAGCACGAGGAATCAAATTGGAGGATGTTTTGCCAGGTAATAAATTTTGATGTGGAATTATGGAAGTTTTGCTACTTGCTGCTACCGCAGCTTGTATACTAATGCAAATTGGTGTGTAATGATTTTACCATGTATATATAGTTAATTTCATGTGTAGATAGTAGTGTTCACAGAACAGTTCTATATTGTTTGTTGATGTCAGCATAATAACCTGTCTTTATTTCTGCCCAGATTCCAATTGTATCGCATTTATTGTATTTTGCTAGTGATGCGCCGCCCTGTAACCTGGTCAACAAAATTTGAATCAAATTGGGCAGTTGCACACGATGGTTTTTGCTAGAAATTGACATATATATGGTTGTTTTCCGTGTTTGACACCTATTCAAGCACCGTGATTATTAGTTACTGAGTTCTGTTTTGATTTAGTGGTTCAGTGTTTGCAACCTTGATCTTTTTTCATTATGTCACGATGAAAATATTGAGGTCAACACAATAACCTGTTTTATTCATGGTCATATTACAATAGAGTTCATTATATAGAAAAATCGCGAGAGACCATTTCAGGAAATACAGATCGTAACGATTTCCAACGGGATTGCAACGCTTGCGTGCACATATAAACGTAAATAGAGTTCGTGTTTAGAACTCTGAGAGAGTTTTTCGGTTAAGAAGCTTTAAGATTTTTTCGGTGGCGTTCGAACTGCAACTGCATGAACGGCTCGAACGTTGTTATAGTTTTTTGGCGAACTATTGGAAGATTTTTTACAAGTCCTGTCTGAATTAAGTTTACGCGCTGTTCAGTCTCTGTTAGAGAGATAAATGGATCGTACTTTTAACGAATAATGAAATAACATTTCCTTGTGCATGCGGTCGTTTCCAATAAGCATTGTTCGGTAGACCGTAAGTGTAATTTTGATTTTGCGTGCGTCACTGATGCGCTTGTCCTACCGGTTATTCCCATACGAGTTCTAAGTGGGTCTTGTTTATTCGATCGCTGCTGCTAGGTTTTCTCCAAATATTAATTTTTGAAAGCGCCAATTTTATCGTATCAACTGCACTTTAAGTAATACTAGTTGTGTTTTTAAACGCGTTGATGTTGTGTATTGTGCATCACTCGCCAAAACTAACTAGTGCTCTCTCGAGACTCGTTCACAATTCGCTCACTCGAAAGAAATTTTTTCTAAAAATAGAATATTATTAATTTTAATGGTCTTGAAATCTCAAGCGAGGCACTCGCTCGCTAAGAATTCTATAGTCATTTCTAGCAAGTAGTAATATATGATAAATTGTATGTTAACTTTTAGATGCCGAGTTAAAGATGTCGCAGCTCAACATTAAGCGGGCTGCTGTGTCGGAAGATCCTAGTGGTGATTGCCATCGAAGTGACGAGCAGGTTAGTCCTGCCGTCAGGCGTTGGTGTAAATTACAGATGTTTTTTTTATTTTGTTTTGATACACTCGACTGTATGCTAGGCGGTAAAGATGTTGCAAATCTTAACATAGATGAGTACAGTAACGCACGAATTTGGACACGGTCAGATTCAATTTCGCCTGGACACCTACGGACGCAATTGTGTACCGTACGCATCAACTGCAAACCGCAATAACTGTGTCACATTCGATATATTTTTCAGACATTTTAAATTTATTGCATTTTACATAAACAGATGGTTTTCATTTTTTCTGAAGAATTTATTTTCAGTTTTTGTGCCTTGGATTTTGATACTTCTAAGAAATTGACGAATTTAATTTGGTTTTCTTGTCATTTATTACGCAACTAGTAAAATATTACGAGACTTAAAATAGTACTAAACTTTACATAAGCCTTCGCCAAAATGCGTTCGTGTTGCTGTTATCTGGAGCAGAGCTTCGGTGCCATTGCTACTTTTTTGGTAGATTAATGTCTCGTGGTATACGAATCTATAGTTCCTGGGATCTTCTTAACATCACGTGTGACTCCAATAATATGATTTTATGTTGCTGTTAATGAGGATTAGTATTTAATCTGTTTGTTTACATAAATTATTTATACAGAACAGGTGTTACTTGATCGCTTGCGGAAATTTTTTTCAGGTCACAAAAACGTTGACATGTGTAGTCCAGTATTAATGCATTAACGCGTTATAGGTTAATATATGTGTCATCAGCGAAAACTCAAAATCAATCGATCAAATAGAGCGCCGTTATATACGCTGTTCAGCTCAGGCGACTGTGACGCATTTGAAAAAGTATATTGGCACAATTTTGAAAGATGACCCTTGTTGTTTCAAAGAGGTACGTGTCGGGCAAATCGTTGCTCATTATTGATGTATTTAGTGCTGGCCAAAAATAAGTGCTACGGAAATCGATCCCAGTTTTGTCTAAATCGATCGATTATTTTGTGATGCATTTCTGGTTGCGCAGCATTATTCCTTTATTATTTCTGGGCCATTGCTTGCGTTTCCGCAGCGCTCGCCAAAACAGACTCGCTCGTGGCTCACTCGAAGCTTGCTCGAATGTAAAATAAAATATTTATTTGCTTCTTGTTTTATTCTCTTCGAAATCTTGAGCGAGCTACTCGGTTGCTCTACAGGAGCCAATCGTTTCTGGCTAGAACTGCACATTTTATTGTTTATTGGAAGGCAATATACGAATTTAGAGACAAATGCTCCACACTTCTCGGAGTAGTGTTCTATGAGAAGTGCATTTTTTGCTGAAAAATAAATTTTTATGTTGATTTTAATATCCAAATAATGCGCAATCTTACTGTAAGAAAATAATGTAATATTTTACGTGAATTTAAAATGCAATTATTTTACCACATGCACTTTTTTCTATTAATATATCTAAAAGGTTATGTTGTCGCACATAAAAAACCACATTCCTATTCTATTCATATACAGCATGTCGGCTAGAAACGGGAACCGGCAATAATTATAGCATGTCCAAAAATTTGTTTATTTCGACCAGTTCCAAATACTATGATCGACGTGTGTATTTATTCAAGTTTTAACTTCTTTAAGTTTACTCTATCTATTTAAGTCTTAACTAAGGTAGCGTGCTGACCCAAAATTGACAAGATTTTGTAATGCCGTTTCCTTGAGTTGTAGCTAATTTTTAGCAATAATTGATTTCGTATTTGCTTATAATATTAACGCTTTGGTTCATAAATTTATTCCCTTGTCACAGCATACATTATGTAGCGAGTTAAATGCATAGTTTGTCGTTCTACGTGAGTTTGTACATGCGTTGTTATTTGTTGGCTATGCGAGGTTTATTTAACCGAGCAATAGCAATAAATAGTGCGGTGACTAGTGTAGGGTATTGGCACCTGAGCGTTCAAATGTTTGTTCATAATTTGACAAAGTTTGCGTTGGTTCAAGAAGTAAAGGTATTAACGCATCTACCACCGTTGATTGCACATGATGTTCCGCTCGCAGTGCTTTAATAAACGAGTGGTTTATGAATTATATTATTGAAACATAAAAATATACACACTGCAGATAGTTTTTTGTAACATGGAGGCAATCTATCCAGATGTAACAAAAAATTTCACACGGCCTGAAGAAACACGGAGAAAGCACTGCAGTCTAAAAACAATATTATGCAAGTACATGATGTATCGCTAATACATGCTTTAGGACAAAATTTTTAAACGGAGTAAAAGGTGTAAATATTACCCTAGCTATTCGAAACCTTTCGCTGTTAGCCTCTGTGTCATGATTGTTGACTGCCTGGATTTAGTGGATTTAGCCTGCATAGCTAATTTGTAAAAGCAATTATAAAAACATAATATGTTATTATAATATTATTGTAGTGTAGTAGTTGTAATAAATTTCTATAATGGGCCTTTTGATTATTTAAATTAAAATCTGTGCTGCATAAGACACATTTCTGTTTTAAAGCGGAAAGATTGTTTTGAGAATATTATTATTTGTTTACACAACACCTGCCCAAAATTATCACTAGTATAAAGTTTGTTTGTTGCTCGCTTGATGTTATAAAACAGCGACAATCATTGTAAACATCCCAGAAGTTATATGCATGGAAATGGTGATAATTTTAGTGCTTTTTATCGAAAATTGTTTGTTGGAACTATTGAAAAGTATCGAAAATCAGTTAATTGCTCGAAATGCAGAACCTTACCCTTTGAAGAGGTATCTCTTAACTTTAGTCTTCATGTGCGTTTCACATAGAAGTTGTACTCGTAAACAATTATATGTCATGTACAAAATATTGCAAGACAATCTATATAACGTGAAAACATCAGGCAAAATACAGAGTTCACTCTATAAGTCAAGTTATGCGAAAAAGGAATTCTGGTTGTCTTTGCTGTTAAATTGGATAACTTAAAAGGGTGAAATAAAATCGCTTCAAGTTCGTTTTTTGCTAATATTCAAAATATTTAATGCAACGTTTAGGTACACAAAAAAATAAACCAATAAATTGTGACCGGTATAGTAATATCACTTTGTACACGACCGAGTTTTAGAAGTCTGTATGCATGTATGTTGAAGTACGTATATAGTTGCACCCATGTTGAAGTGCGGCGCTTCGGTAGTATAAATAACACATGACTATGTATTTCCGACTCTCACCCTTCCAGTGGAAGCGCACAACGTCCTTCTCACTTGCCAGTACTTCTTCCAATGCTGTGATGCCCAACATCCATGCCAAGAAATAGCCACAGCCAACAAACGACCACGAAAAATGAAACACATCATCAAATAAAAAGCAGAAGAAGTTCTGAAGAAAACTCTTACACAGAGCCTGCCGGAAGAAGAAATCAAAAAGAAGATGAAAGAAACGCACACGAAAATAGTGCAGAAAGCAAAAGCAGCACACAAAGTTCCGGCGGTGCTTGGAGGCTACCCAACCCCACCCATCAACGAACAAGAGAAGGAACTGTCAAGGAAATCGAGAGTCATCTTGTCCCAGCTTAGGTCAGGATACTCTTACATGCTACACAGCTATCGCCACCGACTGGATAGCACCATTCCCGACATATGCCCAGCTTGCAAAAAAGGCCCCCCACGATGTCAAACACCTGTTCAACTGCTCTAAAAACCCGACAAACCTGCCAGAAGAAAGCTTGTGGACTGATCCTACAGCAGTGGCAGCATTTCTACAGCTATAAGAACCAGCATTGATGGAGTCGGCTACAACAACAACAACTATGTATTTCGGTTAACAGATTTACAACATGGTATTATTACGAATTTTGCAGATTGAAATCCTTTGCAACAAAGAACCGATGGGCAAAGATCATTCGTTGAATTTTATTCTTAAAACTCGATGGCGGACAAAGGTTGGCATTTATTTAGAGAGTGTGAACTATTGGCTCAAACGTGCGTGTTTTTTGTATGACCGAGGCTGGCAAATGACAATACTTAATGATAAATAAAATTTTGTTTCCTTAGAATTCGGTTTAAATTTTAAGTTTTTCTTCGTTTTTGCTTCAGTTATGGTCCAAACATAGATTTTTATACACTGCAGTGTAAAACTAGATTTTACCTCAACAAAGTTTCTGTAAAACTTAAGTTGGACAAAAAATACTGTCAGCAGGATTTTTCATGTTAACCTGTAGGAATTGTTGATCTTCAGCTTATGTTAACAAAACACCAGGTGGATATTTCTAGCAGTTGTTTTACCATTGGGGAGCTGTGATGTATGTTCAAATTGATCTTACTCAACCCGAAATGCACAACACAGCAAGGATTTCTCAAAAGCATTTAGGCAGGAACTTTTAAACATTAATATAACACCACAACGCAGTTCTGAGTAATTTATGTAATGCTGTAAGCTGATATAACATAAATTGTCTGGAGCATCATCCGGTGCAAATCTAGATTTTGTAAATAAGTATACATTGGGGTTAAGTACAATATCCTGCAAGCACAATATCCGGAAACTGCGTTCATGGAATGAACTGTTTTTATTGTTAAATGTGCGGAATAATATCACAGTTTAGCTTATTTATAGCATTCTGTTCAGAAATTTATAGTATTCTTAAAGTATTATTTAGAACCCAGAAACCAGTAATGTCAAGCCACATTCAGAATAACCAGGAACAAATTTATACCTTGTAGCTCGAGGCAATGAAAAGCAAAGGGAAATTGTCTAGCCCACATACCTTGCGTGGCGTACACATTCAATATATCGCAATTTACTCACAGAATTTTTTGTTGCGCTGGCGGACCGTAAACCCGGAAAACGTCTTCTCGATTCATAACTAAAACATTTTTAGTTTCCTTAGCTTCTTTATGTTACCAGAGAGACAGTAATGTCATCACACTACATTAAGTTGAAATAAAGGTTATTAATTTTTAACACATTTTAAAACCACAGTACATATTAATTTTGCTTGTTTGATTTGTTTTAGTATATAAATTTATAAGAGTGGGGTCCCGTTTCGTTTTAAACTTATGGTTTTGGTTGCTGGTTCCGGATATTCTCTGAAATCAATATACATACCAATGAAGTTTCTGCCATACTTCAATGCAACCAGGACCAGGAACCACGTTTTTAAAAGCATTTGTATTGCTAAATACACGCCGTATTATCAGATTTTGTCTCCAATATAGTATTTCTGTTTCGAAAGTAGTACCTTGAGTAGCTCTTTCACAACCATAGAAGCCAATATCAGCTGGATTCCAACTGACTAACATGTCTATGTCTGGCAACTCACACTGAGAGGAAACTGAGGTTGCTACTCTGTGTTAAGTTCTTTGTTGTATATTCAGTACGATTTAGCCTACGCAACGATATAGTAGCAAACAATTTTTCAATACTGGTGGACCTCGAATGCGTGAACACGCCAGTCATAGCCATTGCTAAACAAATTTTCAAAAAATTTTACATGCCTCTTATAGTATTTCGGTTAATCCCTGATGTTAAGATTATTATAAATTTAAATCCAATGGTTCAGTGTTTATCTTGTTATTTAGTACTATTTGAAATTGGTATTCTTAGGAATAAGCCTATGACAATGTATCCTGCAATAGAAGCAATACTTTGCAAAAATTGAATATTGCATGTCATTATATTTCAATTGTATTATAATGTGTCGCAGGCTATTAGTGCAAACTTGCAGCTGTGTTATAGCAACCCAGCTTCTCCGCTATTTGTTGCTTTACATGGACATTGAATATAAGGCTGTTCACCTTCAAGCTGTGCTTGCAAAGGTCTTCTTTTGACTAATATAATTAACATAAATTATATTGTCGGTGGATTTGGTCTTCCGTTTTTTAGGAACCACCATTGGAGTTGTACTACCGTCGTCGAAAGGACGTCCCGTAGCAAAAACTTACTGGTGATGACCGAAAAATGTCACTGCTGAAATTGATGGTCATGAATGTTGTGATCTCACTTGGATGAAGCTCCACATGAATACAGTGAGCACATCATTGCACGTCGTTATTTATGCTTATTGTTCTCAAGTCGTAGTTACATTTACTGGAAGTATGATGAAATTATAGAGCCGTGCACTTGATGCGACAGAAGCAAATATGAATTGCATTCGAAGTTTAAAGCTGTGATAGGAATAAACAATTATTGCTGTGTTTGTTTTGCATTTTTGTCAGTTATATCAAAGGACGTTCTAATAATCATGATGCTATGTATGGGCATAGGTACTTTATTATGACAGAGCTTTTTCGAATAACATTTCACTGCTTCCGATACGATACATTGAGCTTGGAAGTGAAAACGAAATAATCCCGTCGCGGTGCTGTGCTTTCGATGCCGATGCACAGTGGAAAATAATGAAGTTCTGCTTGTAAGTATTTTTGAATTTGTACAAAAATTACACTGAGCTCTGTTAATAGCTACTATTATAATTCGCAATATGTGCCTGCGGGAAAAACGCCGTAAAAATATTGTCCATGTCTGTTTGGACAGCTACAGTCACAGATAAAAATAAGTGCTGACGAAACGAACGCGAAACTCGAGCGACAGCAAACGCAAACAACGTTATAACGTTCGTTTAGGAATGACCGCTGTTGTGTTCGTTTTTTGTGCGCCTATTTGTGTCCGTGACTATAATTGCTATCCAAATATTCTAGTAACTCGAAATATAATCATGTTTTTATTCCAAATGATGATTATAGTCGATGTGGAAAAATTTCGGCAAAGAGTTCAACACTTCGTCGTAGTAGTCACCAGGAAACCTTTGTCGTACGGAAAGTGATATTTAACTGGAAAGTGTCAACAAAAAAGTTTAACTGAAAACAACACGGTTTTCAGCACATATTAAATAGTGGTTATCGTGCTATTGCACGACACGACCTGAAACGCTGAACCAGTATTGTCAAGGCCATCCTGAAGATTTTAAAATATATAGTTTATAAAACAAGGAAAAGCTTCAAGAATTCGTAATTCTGTAATAAAAAAGCAAAATTTGCACAGATTTTCTGCTAATCTGATTACTTAATCGCTTAGTTACGATGCCACCATATTTCGTGACGCTGCCTTGGTGCTACACGGCGCACTGCATTTATATTGTGCAAATTTTATGCAAATTCAGCCAAGCCAATTCCAGCATTGAGCGACAGCCAAAATGCTGACGAAATCTTATCGTACATTTTGTGTGAAAACATGACAATTTTTGTACTTCGTAACGAGAACGCTCGAAAACGAGACAGTTCCCGCCGCGTAGCGGAAAAGCGTTCGGGATTGGAAATTATTCCAAACTAAATTTTATTTGTGATACTTCCACGTATTCCAATTACTGACATAGTGCGGGAATAAGATTCGTGCAGCTAGGGGCCACTTTAAGTACTTGTTTGAAATGTAGTCATTTTTGGCACGTAATTCAGCTCCGCTGTAGGACACAGAGATCCGATTCAGTTCATAGCTAAGCCAGAATTAGTGATTCCATGTCTCCCAATAATGTTTTAGTAGCTTTGAATTATGATTTAATTCGTAACTGTGGCTTCATAAACGAAATGGCGGTAAAAGTTTATCACATCGCGACCATAAGCTTCTTTAATTCAACAGAATTTCGTTCATAAGCGCATTTGGATTTCGTGAAAAAGAAATAACTAATTTTCGGCTGAGTAGAAACTGTTCGGTACAAAATATGCTCATAGTGGGTGCATGTTTATAAGCTGTTTCTTTCGTAACGTACAGTACGCTCCAGAAATGACTGTCGCATCTCTAGCGATCGAGCCACAAGCGACTGGCTCGCTAGAGATTTCCAAACTGTTTAAAAAATAACAGCTTCTAGTTTTCAGGAAAAATATTTCGAGCGGGTTGCGGACGAGTCTCGAGCTAGCGACAGTCATTTTTGGCGAGTACTGTAGTTTCGTGTTACTTAAATACACTTTTACCTTAGTGGTGGAATGAACTAAGATTCGAGCTTCATACGCTCTCCATTAGTGTATTTATAATAAAGTGTTTGTGTATTTTAGTTAATCATGAGCTGTATTTAATGGGATATAATTTATTTTGGCTAATGTGACCTTTAGGGTGTGCAAGTGAAATACATGCCATACTGCTCTTGATATGATAAGCATGAACCGCACCCTATTAAGCGAAAGTCTATGTAATGTAATATCCTGAACCCTCGACACGCACTGCATTGTCCTTATTACCATATAGCGTCTTCCGCTAATAAAAACTTGACAAGTGCTTTATCTTTTCTAAAGTTTCAGTGTGAATGATTTGTGAACTATGTATAACAAAGTTGATGATGATTGTTTTCAGTTTGCCCCGTTCCCCCAGGTTTATGACCAATAAAGTAGGTCATAGACCCGACGCCCCAAGTAACCCTGAGGGGCGGTATGTTAGAAAAAAGCACAGTCTAGAGCGGGGGGGGGGCGGACGGCAGCTCCCGACTTAGATTTAGTGTATGTCTCCTATAAGGACCTTGACTAAGGCTTAGGTTTAGTGTAGCAAGAACGGCATGGCTTGCATTTTATTTCCGCCCCTCCCAACTGACTTTATCACATATCAGTTTATGAATCACCACACCCCCAGGTTGTTTGATCTCCAGTTTACACCCCACCTATGTTCATAGGACACTATTTTTACACCCCACCCATGTGCATGCACCGCTAAATTCAGACCACCCCGTGTTCATGAACCATTAAATTATAACCAACCCATGTCCATGACATGGAATCGTGTTGCGCTGAACTGTATACGTCGATCTGTGTTAACAGTACATGGGAGTGGTGGACGCTTACCGTGGGTACCTCAGGAGCAAAAGTTGCATAGTATCAAACAGAAGGGCAACAATTGAAGCGCGATAAATTGTGATCCCAGTCTAACCGGATAACGATCACCGAAAAGATAACTGGTCATGTTTCGTTTACTAAAACGACGAACAACTGTTGACATTATAAAACAGTCTTCTAAATATATATTATCTTGATGACAGGTTCTTTCGATATCGTTGGCATATACTATCAAACTAGAGTCCTGTCTACAATGGCTACGAAGCACATAGTACCAACAAAGCTTTTATGTGCAGACAGCCCCGGTAAGACGAATTCTAAAACTTAAAACACATAAAAATTTTCATTAAAGTAGCACAGAAATTGGCTTGCGGCGGCCGGTCATGAACTTCAACCGGCTTGTGCAAGTGCGTTTCTGGATAATGCGTTCGGCCTTTGTTTTAAAACGGACTATATTTTTATTTGTTCCACTTCAGTCATGTGATTTTCGGCTTTAATATCATTCTATGCGCTGGTGACCTAGTAGTACTGAATAACAACATATTTTTTGACAATACTTAACTCCTAATACCAACCCCACTCCAGTTTTTGTGAAGCTCGCTAACTTGAGTTAGCATTGTGTTTTCATTCAAGCAGGATCATTATTTCGTTGCTGATTAGTTATATATATACTGAACTTTTCAAGTAATCTGCTTTGTTTTAGAGGTTTATTCCTTAAGTTTTCATAAACTATTTTTAGTTACTTTCTCCGTATAGCTTAATAATACTAAAAAGCACACAAAATTTTTTTACATTTCTGCAATACCATATTTTGATTGGTGAAATCCATCTCGTCCGCGCGCGCAGCTGCAGCGCTGAATACCTCTCACCATATTCGTATCACCCGTAATGTTATGAATGCTTAAAACAATTGCATTTTTATAATTCAAACTTCTTTTAACTGCACATTGAAAAATTGGTCCTTTATCTCTTTTCTGTTTTGCTTATCATTATGTGCGAGATACTACTTCCACTGCGGTCCGCCGGCGTATGTTAAGCATGGGCATCGGGTAGTAAATCGATACCCGGGTACCAATAATGCACGAGTAAACTTAAGGTGACCCCCCAACAATCCTATTTTGTATTTTTGGATAAAATTTGTGACGGAACGCTTTTTGATCATTTGAAATTCGGTGTAAATCTGTTTGGGAACACAGTGCTCGCGGTTAAATTCTAACCATTTTGTATCCGCGAAAATTGAAGTAAAATTACCCAAATTTTTGAGAACGAAAATTTGTCGATTTCATTGTGACGTCACTTTTGCATTAAATTTGTTCGCGAACTCTGTATAATCCAAATCAAAATCGTAATTCATTATTTAACAGAATTTCTGCAATTGAATTCGCCGAAATTCTGTTCGAACACAAGGTATAATTTCTGGAACTTGAATTTGATATTGCGAATTTTTGTTAGCAAAAAACCGAATGAAATTTAGCCTGTTTTCCGTAACAAGGGTTTGCGATTCGATATCTGTAATGACAGAATAGGAACGTTGGTGGGGTCACCTTAAGTTTACTCACGCATAAGACTAAACTACACGGGCACCGACACAAACAAACATTGGTAGTTCTCGTGAGCCGCAGTATCTGCTTAATTTTTTTAAATATCTGCTTAAATTTATTTAAAGTATCTACTTAAATTTATTTTAACTAAGTCACTCATATTAGGTACTCAAACCCGTAAAGAAAGCTTGTAGGTTGCAATGGCGTCGAACTAAATTGACATTGTTGACATGTGCTGCGCGCTAACATGCTCACGGCGACCAAGGAAAATAGTGTGAAGATCCATCCACCCAAGGTCAAATGCCTTCCACACACTGAGCTGTGCGGCCATATGATAAGAATAAAAGTTGGGAAGTAGAAAAGGAAAACGTGACATTATAAAATATATATATATATTATAATATTATTTTCTATAATGGCATCATAGAAAACTTATATTATTACCGTTGGTTTTACTCAAAGGAATGCCGCAACTTTGTTGCTGCCAATTGTAACTTTGACTCTTCTAGATCTTGAACTTTAACATGGATATATACACATGTTCTTCAAATTTATAGGCAACACTAACCGTTACCAAGTAACCATTAACAGATTGGGACTAGATACTATGCTCGGCGACATACACCGTAGACGTCCCAAAAACAACACCCATAAAATATAGTGCTATGCTGGGGTTTTTTTTGAAAGTAGTGCCCATGCTTAGTCTAAAGCTTAAAAATTTTGTCTTTCTGTTTCATATAGTCTTTTTGAGCATTTTCAAATAATTATTTCATGTAATATGCCCTCGCTTTAAAGTTTTTTAATTTATGCAAAGGTTTAAAATTTAAAAATTCTACTTTTAATGTTTATATGTGATGCGGATATTGATTTCATTAGACAAAACCTCTCAAAATCTTCCTAATACATTTAAAATTCAAACATTTAAATCTTTTTAGTTTTTATAAATTTTTTTGTTTAAAATATTTTTAATTTAGGCTCGATTTGAATTTGCTGGATGTAATTCGTTTGGTTCAATGAGACAAATTGAATGTTACAAAAGTGAGTCTGATCAAATAACTCCTGCAATAATAACATGAATTTTGCCAAACATAAATGAGGACAGACTGAAGAAACAAAATTACTAAAATGATAGCCCATGTCACCTTCAGGGGCCGGACGTTATAACGTTAGAAAAAAGAAACACTTAGAGCTGGGGGTTCGGAGGACGGCAGCCCCTGACTTAAGCTTAGGCTTAGTACACGGCTCATATAGGGACCTAAGCTAGGCTAATTAGGCTTAGTATATCGAGAACGACATAGCATCATTTCACTTCCGCACCTAACGGTTACATTAGCCAAAATGATCAAAATAGCAGAATGCTGCAACGAGTTTCTTTAGTAAGGTGGATAACTTACGAATAAACACATATAGGTTATTATTTTCTATAAAATTTTACGTCGATTAAAACGCTCTTAAAAGTAAAAATCGAAGAAAACATTTTTAAAGAGATAGTAACACGGGTTCCCCATTTATAATGTCTATTTTTCTATATAATAAATCATACTAGTTGTAATGGTTTTGATCGATAAGCTCCTTTTTATAATTTTAAATTTTACTAAATACCCAACTAAATTTCTGGGTTGAACTTGTGTATAATTTATTTTAATCCACAAATTTATGTCGCTATATTTATTTACAGATATATCGACATGTATGAGCAAAAAACACGGAAATAATCGCTCTTTTATTGCAGAGAACACTATAATATGTGGCGTGAGGTGCGATTATAAATACTGTTGCGATATTGAAATATAGAAATATTGTTGTAAACGATCTCAGACGTGACACAATTTTCCATGATTGTTTGTTGTTTCATTGATTTGAGATTATTTTTTGTGAGTTAATATTTTAGTCATAGATACAAATATGCATCGCTTGGTCCTTTCATAATAATTGTCCGTATATATTAATACGTGTATTTATGCGGCAAGACTGTGACTTTGTTATCACTTTTGTTATCGCTTAGAATCACATTATTGTGTCGTATGAAATTCTTTCCCCCTTGCAATTCTTTCCGCCTTGGTGACTGCGTTAAAGTTACCTGGGCGTGCAAAAATTTCCCTCGTGCAAAATATTCCCCCTGGCTAATAACAATTGTGCTGCTATTGAAGGTCACATCCAGATTCATCAGACCGGTCAATTTCATTGGGTGACAAGCCATTATAACAACGGAATAATTATGTTGGCGGACAGTAATTTCTGTATGACTTTATCCGAAACCCTCCGAAAACAACTCAGAGAGCTGTACGGTACCGACTCCTCGGTTCATGTGCTACCTGTGTAACAGCAAGATAATTCTCGCGATTGTGGTGTATATGCTGTGGCCTTTGGGTTCTCTATGGCTCTTGGAGAAGATGTAAAAGCTATTTCTTTTGATACCAGTAGCATGCGACGTCATCTTTGCCATTGCCTAGAAAATTGGAAACTGGAAAGTTTCCCGCGCGACGGTCAGGTGAAGCGTCCACGAATTCAAACCATGATCTTTGATTATTGATAAGAAGAGTACGAAAGCTTAAAACAACAATCGGGAAAACCAGTTGTTCGTGTAGAAATTTATTAGCCAGGGAGAAAATTTTGCACGGGGGAAATTTTTGCACGCCCAGGTTACTTTAACGCAGTTATCAAGGGGGGAATAATTGCATGGGGGAAATAACTTCATACGACACTGTGACATTGTTATCACTTTTGTTATCGCTTAGAATCACATTATGTTGCGCTATATGTTAAGAAACGAGTCAGATATATAGTACCACCATCAGAAGCTAAATTTTTTAAGACGGTATATTCTGTTCGGCGACATGTTTCATAACTGTATTGTAAGGTTCAAGTATCGCGTTCTCGAAAATTGATACAAAATTTCTTTTATTAAGCCTTTGTTAAATTCAAGCCAAAAAGGTTTACAAATTTTTTTTACATAATTTGTTGAAATTAAAGCAATACGTTATGCACTATGCATAAAATTCAAGAACGCCTTATCCTTAAATTTTTAACCTAAAGTTGTTTGTAAAATTTGCCGGCGCCAAAAATATGTCATTTGCTAACTCAATAAATATAGGCTGCAACAACAAACACAGTGTAAAAAATTTTGAAGCAAACAAATGTGTCGAATTTTGTCTAGCTGACCGAATTGCAAGCTAGGCATTTCACTAGTTCATACCTTAAATCATTGATTTACTAACGCATGTTAATGGCCTGTAAACATATCAAATTATCATAATCATGGCCAATGTAACCTTTAGGGACCGGCCACGTCACCGTTTAGGCAGGATGTTAGAAAAAAGTTTGGTACGGACAGGGGTGTGGCCATGAGGGTAGAGGAGACCATGCCCCCAAGTTTCCAACTGCAACAAATTTTTTTTCAATGTGCCATCGTTATATCACCACTTGAATATACCCCACATTGAGTGGGTGTCCCCCTGTTAAAATTTTCTGATGATGGGTGCGGACTTCGAGACAGCCAACCCCCGACTTAGGCTTATACTTACCCTAAGCTTTATATAGTATGCGAAGGTTATGCTAAAGCTTAAATCAGTATATTGAGAATGGCATACCATGCATTTTAGTTCCGATTCTAAAAGTCACTTTGGCCATCGGTGTTATGTGTTGATTTCGACCAATAACCTATCAGTGTTGGCGTTTGTGGTGCTTAAATTTTGTTTGCCAATACAAATAATTCTAACATCTATATTTTGTGCTTTTCAACATCACAATGTATATCGGCTTCAGGCTTAACCTGTCTGCTTCACAGTTAACCATTAATGTTCAGCGGTACCAAAGAAAAATGGAACATCCCACAAATGCAAAACATTATGATAACTAAGTTTTGTTGTGTAATCCTCGACTGCAGGCGCGTAATTGTTCGCTCGCTTTATAGGTTCTTTGCACCGAACAACAGTTCCAATAAAGACAGGTGGCTTGCGTACACTTCATGCAGCATTACAGTCCAGGTTTAATCCCTGATGTTAGTTCGATTTTGTCCAAAATTGACACAGTGGGTGTATTAATTCGGGCATTAAAGGTTAGATGTAATCCCAGGCCCAAACTCTTATAGTTCTATATGAAAAAAGCCAAGAGATTTCCCTAAATAGCGATGGACTTTGCCTATAGATCTGTATGATACATGAAGCAAGTTTTATTCTCATTTAACTTGAGACTTTGCTTTTTCCAAATGGATCTACTGCTGATTTATATATTTAAAGTTATATAAAAATGCAAGCTTCCTATAATTTGTAATTAATAATCAACTACATTAATATAAGTCAGTGTTATGGCTTTAGTTACTGTGCAAAAATCGCATTCCGTTAGCAATTTTTATAGACCGTCGTTCGAATTGCACACAACGACATTGTCGTGCGTAGCTGGCGTTATTATACTATTGTCGACCAATCTTGCTGTCCAGTTTAATGTGAGTGCTGCAATTCGTACACCGACTGAAATGGGTGTATGTCGATTTCTAACATTTAACTTGGAAGTATGTTCACGTCCGTTGATCCATGAAATGTGCGCCCAATCGTACGTTGCAAAATGTTCTCGATCGTTTCCGGTTCTTGGCAGTGCCACCGAGCGTCGTCGTCGAAAAGATTACTATCGAAAATGTAAAAGTGTTTCGTGCAAAACCGGATTGTTGCGACAGTGTTGCCGTGATCAAGGCGTACCGCTTCATTGCTTGCATATTTGCAAGTATAGTTTTAAAGATGGGCGAGAGGTCAGCTTTTTAGCTGTTTGAACGTTTAACGTGTCCCTGTAGGACTACCATAAATATCGAAGCGTTATGTTAACATACGTTGTCGTATAAATATTTGTACATACATGGTTAAGGGCTTAAGGCCCAGAGGGAAGCCGGGGCCGCGCGAGGGGGGGTGGCCTTCGGCTTTCCTACCGGGTCAACCGATCTGTGGGTGGGTGGGGGTCGTGGAATCCTTGTCACCGATGGAAGGGCAGCCTGCTTGGGGATTAAGTGACCTGCCACGAGAGTCTGCTCTTGACATCCAGGGGGAGAGAGATTCAATGCCTTAATGGGAACCTCCTTTTCCCTATGAGCATGTATGGCTTTGCACATATGTCTATTTCGCTAGCTTTACGAAGAGTGTTAATATTTAATAATTGCATATTGCGCTGAAATAACTCAGCGTCTGAAGTACAGGATTCGACTCACTGGAAAAATTTGGTCCAACTTTACATATACGTTATCCAAAACTGAAAATCAAACAACGTAACTAACGGCCTACCCAACGCTATTCACTGAAGAACGAATTGAAGATTTTATTGATTACCGTAGAGTTTGTTTTTGGTAATACCAAGAGTCATTGACAGTCCACTCTGCTGAAGAGTATGACACTCCTCAGCTTGGCCATTTTAACGTCCACGGTACGTCACGATCGTTTCCTGTTTCATCCCAACCAGGCTTATGAGCCACTTGGTAGGTTAACAACATGACCCACCCACCTTGTTGAACTAGGAAATCCCTACCTCCTCCAGGTTCTTAGGCCACTAATTCGGTGCACCACCAAGCTCATGGGTCACTAAGTCTATTACTTCCACCCTGCTTTTGACCATTTCCCATATCGCCACCAGGTTCATGGAGGGGCAGAACATTGTTTAAAACTATTTCAAATGTTCTACCCCCAAAAGGAACTTGGTGGCGGTATAGATTAAAGGTTCAAGTACCTGGTGGAGGTATGATATAATGGTCCAACAACCTGGTGGGAGTACAGACTTAGTTGTCCAAGAGCCTGGTGGAAGAAGAGATTTGGTGGTCCAAGAACCTGGTGAGGATACAAGCTGGTGGTCCAAGAACATGCAAGGTTAGAGATTTGGTGGCTTAAAAAATCGCGGGGTGGTTAATGTTTGTGAACTGCCAAGTGGGTCATAAATATGGCGGGGTAAGACCGAAAACAACCGCGACGTACCGAGGACGTTAATAAGGTAAAGCTCTTCAGTAGAGTCGACTATCGTCGACTCTTGATTACGCCAAACATTTGGCAAAAAATGGGATTGGTGTTGCTTTGTTCCCGGGTTGAAGAAGGAACATAGTTTCCTAGTTGCACGCAAAATTGTCTTCACTTATTAAAGGTTTAGTTAGCAAATTGTGGCAAGTACTACTAATTCTGACTAAATTGAAATATAAAGCATTTTCTGCTGCATATTATATGGCCGTCGCTTTCGTGAACGATGGTACTGTCTTGTCTGCATATTTAACAATCCTCTGTGAAAGTGATTTTCTGCGAAGCCCATCCTAGGTGGGTAATTTCTGTATTACCAAAATTAGATATGAATGCATGAAATAGGCGAGGATTGACGAAATCCAGTCCAGCGATGCTCAGCCACTCGTTTATATAACCTTTGTTAGCTCGCGGGAATTTTATAATTTTATCACAACTTACCACATAAACCGAAACATATGTACATATCAGCCGAATATTATATGACCGTCGCTTTCGTAAACGATGGTACTATAAATATTTTATTAACTTCAGATCGCTTGTACTCCCGAAGGCGCCGATCACTTCAAGCGTTGGATATACTGTGCGGCAAACGGAGGGAAGGATACATTGCTCATACTTCTGTATTTATAAATATTTTATTAACTTCAGATCGCTCGCACTCCCGAATACGCCGATCACTTCGCGTTGGATATACTGTGCGGCAAACGGTAGGGAGGATACATTGCTCACACTTCTGTATCTATAAATATTGTATTAACTTCAGATCGCTTGTACTCCCGAATGCGCCGATCACTTCAAGCGTTGGATATACTGTGCGGCAAACGGTGGGGAGGATACATTGCTCATACTTCTGTATTTATAAATATTTTATTAACTTCAGATCGCTTGCACTCCCGAATGCGCCGATCACTTCAAGCGTTGGATGTACTGTGCGGCAAACGGTGGGGAGGATACATTGCTCATACTTCTGTATCTATAAATATTTTATTAACTTCAGATCGCTTGTACTTCCGAATGCGCCGATCACTTCAAGCGTTGGATGTACTGTGCGGCAAACGGTAGGAGGATACATTGCTCACACTTCTGTATCTATAAATATTTTATTAACTTCAGGTCGCTTGTACTCCCGAATGCGCCGATCACTTCAAGCGTTGTATATACTGTGCGGCAAACGGTGGGAAGGATACATTGCTCATACTTCTGTATCTATAAATATTTTATTAACTTCAGATCGCTTGTACTCCCAAATGCGCCTATCACTTCAAGCGTTGGATGTACTGTGCGGCAAACGGTGGGGAGGATACATTGCTCATTCTTCTGTATCTATAAATATTTTATTAACTTCAGATCGCTTGTACTCCCGAATGCGCCGATCACTTCAAGCGTTGGATGTACTGTGCGGCAAACGGTGGAAAGGATAGCAGTGATTGTTGCATCGACGAAGGTATTACACAGCCACAATGCGAAGGATTTTGTCGCGGTGAAGTCCCACTTTTAGCAAGTATCCGAACGCCGGTTGATGCAGCACAATTTTTTCCATGTATGCGGAGCGGAAATCGGATCCTTAAATGCTTGCAACGTAGCCACGATGGTGTGCCTCGATGGGAACCGGATATTAATTGGGGCGAACGTGAATCGCTGGAACCGGATATTGAAAACGCTGTGGAAAGATTGTGCTCAAAAAACTCTTAAACTATAATTGTGCAAAATGTTATCTGTAAATAAATATTTTAGTATCCAATGTACTGTGTTGAATTTAGGAATTTCCTTAAACGAGACTTGTTACTTGTAGTTGCAGTAACAATAACTTCATTGCCAAATTATGGGTACCTTTATTTATCACAAAATTATTCCCCGTTATGGGTATTTATCATAGTAAAGTCACGGCAGTGATTAATGTAACTTGTGAAGCAAAAATGTAACAGCTATACTATACGGAAAGGAAACCAACCAATCAATTAAACCTTAGTCTGACAAATAGTGTTAAACAATAGCCGTAAAAGCCGTCTGCCGACTGACAGCCTGAATAATCTTTGCCGGCGGGCCTACGACACAATAATCTTCGGCTGGTGTGCGACGGCTACCGTTTGATTTCAAGGCTGGTGCTTGTGCCACACTGCTGACGAATGCAAACAGATCAGATGGCATCCATGAGCTATTCACAAGATCTTGGATGATTCCATCAACTCGTCATCGAAAATACAAACCCATTGACAAACTATTTGTTGAAAACTACAAATGTTCCATAATTTTACTCTTTTTCGACTACTAAATATATTTTGTCATGTATGCGCTTAATAAATCAATCAGCAGCAGGGTTCAGTGTAGGAATAGGCTACTATTTTTGTAGCATATCAAGCTGGATTATTTAAGCTAAATCCAACTAATATTTCTTACATGAAACCGATGCTATAACTAAAGCATTCTAGCCCGACCTTCGGCTATTAAAAATAATAACGGTCTTTTCGCACTGCCCTGACGTAAATAGTTGTGTAAGCGTTGGCTTGAATCTTATAAAACACTACGTTTTCGTTTCTGGTATTTTCCCACATTGTGCAGTTTCTGGCGTGCATCTACTAATACACAATGAACTTATTAAGAAACCTTATAAAGTAGCAACGGCTGAATACATGTTGACTTGACCTGAGGACTTCAAAACAGCGGTTAACTTAAATGCAAATTCCTAGGGGGGAGAAGGGCGTGTCCGGACCCCCTCAATAATTTTCACACCATACCTCAGAAATTTGTATTTGTATGTCAACATATGTATCGGCTCCCGCAAAATTATAGTATTGGCCCCAATGTTTAAAGACGGATTTGCGTCGGTGGCAGTTACAAGCCTATTTATTAGTACATTCGCTGTCTCGATCTGACCAACCACAGTGGATCTTACACAGTATGTACAATTTGTAACAAATGGAGCAGCGACTAGTAATTGCGTTTGATCTCACGTTGGCAGTAATACATAATCGGGTCGGGGCATTAACAGCAGTTGAAAAGATACGACAATAGTTAAGACTTTTAAAATATACAAACAATATTATATAACTTCAGCCACCTCATATAGGATTTTCTATATGTATACAGATGTTTAATTTCCTGTCGATGCCAAGCTATAGCTGGCAGATAATATCAAGCTAATGTCTCGTTTGTGATTACTTGATGCCTAAATCTAAATCAGATTATATAAAGTTTAAGGCTAAAGATAAGTCTAAATACAAGCCCAAACATAGCCGGCTCATGAAAAGAAGAAAACCAGTTTTCGTTCAGCAGTATTTGAGCAGCAATTGGCGGATTTCTCTCAGTCTAAGCCTAAGCTTATCCCAGGCTCGTAATCAAACTTAATTTTTTTGTCTTATGGGTACTCCTATCAGGTTTTCTTCTCTGCTATGGTGCGATTGACAAGATTGGGCTAACCATATGATGGACTATATATTTATCCCAGCGGTTTCAAATAAGTTTCTTACATCTTACTATCTCTCATAAAAAATCATGTATTCTTGATTGTACTACTGTCATCGAATTGATTATTCGAACTATTGCGTCCATTGAAAATATTGCACTAAAAAGAATGCTACTTTAAAAAGACTTCGCCGTAGATTGTTATAGTAGACAGACTTTCTACGTTTTGTCAATAAACAAAAATTTTAAGATTTATAGCATAATATTTGTTGCTTTTTACACTACTCATCTAATATAAATATAATTCAAGGTTCTCTTTGCTTTACATAATATTTAGTTGCTATTCTGTCATAGTTCAGCTGTAGTGCACGATAGAGATCTTTTAAAACTGTCAACAAAATCTTGGAGCCTTTCAAATTCAGACTGTTTTTATTATATTTTATTTTTCCAATTTATTTATTCAAACCATTATTACTATCAATGATATCTATTTTATATTTGTTAGGACTCAGCTTTATAGTGTTAGTTCGTGGCACTATAGCGGTGATTATCCGATGCCAGATGAAACGCAGTGAACGCTGTATTATATTGGAATGCCACTGGTTCCCATCAGCCACTCATCTCACAAGTTTTCTTGTGCCTTGGGTGTAGGGCTTGTCTGATATCGCACAGAGTTTATATAAATTTAACCCTTACGTGTATGAATTGATGCATTTATGATAGCGTACGTTGCGAAGCCATCTGCTAACATAGATTGCCGTGCAACATGCCTCTACTAATATGTGATTTGGTATGCGCTCACTTTGCGAGGTTCTTTAGCAAAGCTTAGCAAAAGATCTCCTGAATAGGTTCGGTGCCAAGCAATCCAGGTTCAATATCTCGCTGCGGCTAGATTCTCCAAGATTATTTAAAATACACATTCCTTTAATAAGCAAAGGGTTAGATGGCGCCAAATGTTGATAAAAGCACTATGATAACATATAACCGCCTTATTGTGTTAAAATATTTTGTGAATGAATGATTCCCGGAGATAAAAAATATTCCATGTTTTTATTTATGGCTACGAACTATAAGATAAAAAAATATAAAACTTTAAGATGACAAAATATTGTACTAAAATTGAAATGATCTACGAGAGATTTTATCATGGACCAGCAGCAATTTGAACTTAGGCCTCTAGCTCGTAACTACCACACCACAGACCCGGGGAAGCTCGTGTTATAGCTACGCTATATATACATGCCTGTGTAATGAGACCTACATGACTTCCCTGAGTATTATCGCGGACCGAGCATGGGTTCAATTGGAGCTGCGCTAAGACACTATGCAGAGGACCTAGTCGGGAGTAAAAACATACACTGATGATTTTACCGTCGGAAAAGACAATAGTCTCAATCAGGCCTCTAGCATGCAAGACTAGCGCGCTATTGCTACACCACAGGCCCTCATTAATTTACGTTCAAACTTCGCCATGTACGCTAGCGTATTGGGGCTTACAAAACTAAATATTCCATAAACACTGATTAATTAATCGGATCATGTGAGTTACCAGCTCCCCACCGCCTCCCTAAGGATAGCAGTAGGAGGCTTGACACAAGTACCGTAGGTCAAAAACTTGATGTTCAATATTATACAAGCCCAGGCTAAGCTTTAGGCTTGTCCTCTCAGAGGAACAACACTTTCACTGTCAGAGGAACAGAATATGTGTACAATAATGAAGACTGACGTTTATAGCTGCGAATTTTTCAACAACAACGATAAATGTAATTAATGCATATTTTGAATTTAAACACGCAAGAACAAAAAATTTTATATCATAAAACCAAATCATTTGTTTCAACGCTGTATAACATTAAATATCAAACTGA